>LR750843.1:162208-275162 GCA_902729485.2 Mus minutoides | reverse complement strand
ACTGAAACACTGGATCTTGCTTTTTCACTGAGATAGTCAGACAATACTTAATACATTTAATGTCTAAATGAAGTCAACAGGAAATTACTTTGACCCAGAAACTTGGGGCCACAGTTCCTGGATTCTGTGGGGCACAGTTGATAGCCATCAGACTCCCTTTCTGGTTTCCCTTGTTAGAAGGTGGGGGCTGAGGTTGAGCAGTGCTCAGGGCTGGACAAGGCTGCTCTTTGTCAGGAAGGAAGTGGTTGCAGACATGCTGAGTGTGTGTGTGTGCTCATTATTATAACTCTAATCACGGTAGGTTTGTAGGACCAGCATGTTATGAGATCTTGTTTTACCATGAAAATTTTATTAAGGACCAAAGAAGGGAGAGAGAGAGTTTTAAATTCCTCACATTTTTTGTTGTTCTTTACCTGTAAATGACCTTGGATTGTAGATAACCTACAGAGAAAATACAAGCTTCCTTTCTGCAAAGTAATATGTTCACTCAGTTCACTTGTTTTCAATTTCTACTTCAAATAAAAGAATAGAGTTATGAGAAGTATACAAATTACAAAACTACCAAACATCACTTAAAAGTATTGTTCAAACAATCTTAGGACTAGAGGAACAAATTCACTGACTGAAAAGCAAATGAACATTGCATGGGCTCTGTGTCAAAGGAGAAGCAGGGGGCGCCAGGGTAGATGCAGGATAAGGTGTCAAGTTAGGACAAAGGAACAGGAGTTATATGCTATAGTGTTTAGAGAAAAAAATAGATACACCCAGAACAGCCAGTCCCAAGAGTGCTAACTGGTTATTTTGCCTAGTTCTCTAATGATACCAAATATTTATTAAGGCAGATATTACAAAACTTAATACCGTGTCTGGTCTTAGAAAGTTTAAGCATGGGTCCTTCATCAACATTATTATTTTATTGATTTCAGTGATTACTAAGTCTATGGGACACATGTATGGCCCAGAGTTTCTTGTGCTGTGATTGCTAACCTCTTGGTTGTGGCTTCTAGTCCTGAGATATGAGGAGAGAGCTATGCTTTGAGCTTACCTGAGTTGTGGCCATTACCCAGTGAATAACAGTATGACTTTACCCTTCTATGACAACTTAAAATGTCTGAAACATTGCCAATGTCTCCTAGAGAAGATGACTTCCAGCTGAGAACCACTGTTTTAGCCTTGTGATTAGGAAAAGGTTCATGCTACCATAACTGTCCTGAAGTCTTAGCTGAGATGGGGACAAAATGAGACTTTTGACGAACAACCAGCATGTAAAACTCCCCTCTCACCAATCATATCCTTGACACTGCCTCTTTCATTGAGAAGAGGTTACACAATAATTAAATCACTTAGCACTGGTGTTTATGGACCAGCTCTTTTCTATTAGTTTCATATTCTTACCCTACTTTTTGCTCTGTTGGGCTGTGTTAGACATGCTTAAACACTTGTGTGGAATCAAATAGAATTCTTTCCTTCTACTAAGTTCTTCACGTTTATTTTGAGTCATGCATAATTCTTTTTATGGATCATATTGGAACAACAGATAACAATGTTAAAATTAAAACCACAATTTCTTGTTTGGTTGTTTAAAAGTTCCCAAACGTTTTCTATATGTTGATTTCATGACTGATGAAATCAAGCAAAAAGATAATCGCAGAGAAAGTGAGGAATCTCAGACCTGTTTCTTTAATACCAATTCATATGATGTATGGAAGGGAGCATGAAGTGGCTGTGTCCTGTTTCTCAGATGTGGCCTGACCTTGACAACTAACTAAAAATGCCTTTAACCCTTTAGCCTCCGGTCATGGTAGGGGACTAGCAGGACACACAGCAACTCACAACTCAAGTGTTCACATCATATACCACCTTCCACTCTCCTATGCCTCCTGTTGAAGATCAACAGCTCACAGCTATTGTGGAGATGCCTGATGTAGATTTGTGGTATGACCTTGATTTTCCGCTCAAGTGTTAGTGATAGCATCTTGACTGGGGAAAGATACTGTGGAATGTTCAGTCCTGGTAGATATTTAGGGTGGTGTTATCCCATGGTCAAGGTTCTGAGGTTGGCCAAGTCTCCATTCTCTTCTAAAGACACCCTCACACTAGACTCAGCAAAGACTGTAGGATAGAAATTACTTCTTTCTTTCTTTCTTTCTCTCTTTCTTTCTTTCTTTCTTTCTTTCTTTCTTTCTTTCTTTCTTCTTTTTTCTTTTCTTTTCTTTCTTTTTTTTTTTTTTTTTTTTTTTTTTTTTTTTTTTTTTTTTTTTTTTTTTTTTTTTTTTTTTTTTTTTTGGTTTTTCGAGATAGGGTTTCTCTGTATAGCCCTGGCTGTCCTGGAACTCACTTTGTAGACCAAGCTGGCCTCAAACTCAGAAATCCTCCTGCCTCTACCTCCAGAGTACTGGGATTAAAGGCGTGCGCTACCACGCCCGGCTAGAAATGATTTCAATTTACTGTTTCTCCTCAAATGGAGGAGGTGTCAAAAATAATACAAAATTGCATTTAAAAATAAAATATGCATAAATAAGATTTGAAAGTTTAAAATGTTATTTTTCCCATGCATTTCATTTGAGTATTTGAGAATTTGACAACATATCTACATAACACTAACCTTCCTTACAATTTCAACAAAGCTATGTGTCAAGAGTGATCACACACAAACCTAGACTACCCAAGATACAATTTACTAAACACATGATACTCAAGAAGAAGGAAGATCAAAATGTGGACATGTCACCCCTTCCTAGAATTAAGAACAAAGCACACATTGAAAGAGTTAAAGAGAGCATTTGTGAAGCTAAATCCAAAGGATGGACCCAACGACTGCGGCTGCCAGGGATCCATCCCACAATCAGCCACCAAACATAGACACTATAGCATATGCCAGCAAGATGGGCCCAGATATAGCTGTCTCAGGGGGAAAATATACCAATGCCTGGCAAACATGGAGGTGGAAGCTCACAGTCAGCTATTAGATGGAACACAGGGTTTCCAAGGAAGAAGGAGCTAGAGAAAGTACCCAAGGAACTAAAGAGTCTTCAACCCTCTAGGTGGAAGAATAACCATGAACTAACTAGTACCCCCTGAGCTCATGTCTCTAGCTGCATATATAGAAGAGGATGGCCTAGTTGGCCATCAGTGGGAAGAGAGGCCCCTTGGTTATGCAGACTTTATATGCCCCAATACAGGGGAACGCCAGGGCCAAGAAGTGGGAACGGATGGGTAGGGGAGCAAGGCCGGGAGGGGGGAGGGTATAGGGAACTTTCTGGATAACACTTGAAATGTAAATGAAGAAAATATCTAATAAAAGTTGAAAAAAAAGAGTGATCACACACAAGTGTATGTATGTTCACACACATATACATGTGCAAATATACATACATACACAGGCAATAATATGATTTTATGTACATAAGAGGAGAAATGTATGTTTCAAAGTCTGATACCCTCTTAGCCCATGCCAGATCTTCCTTGCATGGCCATCTGCAAAATTTGCATGCGGTGGTCATCTTAGGCAATAGCGTGGTCTAGTTAAACTCTGAGCCTGATTTGCATCTGCCTTCAATGTTTCTGTGCATCCATAGGAATGAGAGCAAAGGAACAGCACCAAAGATGGCATTCTCAGACATATCTTAGTGACCTGCCTTGATGCTTGGCTGTTGGAAAAAAAACAAAACAGTGCTCTTGCTGTGTCTTTCTTTCCTTTGAGAAAAAAAAAAAAAAAAAAAAAAACCTTACAAACTACAGTTCTTAGAGTCTTAGTGTATAATAAAGTTTTCTATAGATAATTGCTACATAAGTACTATATTCAAGTTCATTTATATGATCTCACCTCACTTGGAAGAGCACAGCCCAAAGTAGCAAGCAGGTAATGAAACAAATCATAAGATGTACAAACATTATCTATTTCACCCTAAAGTGTTTGAAGGAGGATTTGGGGCTTAGTCTATTCATTCACTTTTGTTCATCACTTTGCAATGAAAGCAATGAAATGTTTAGTTCAAATATCAGTTACTAAGTGGCAGAAGAACTCAAATTGTTAACTCCAAAACCTCTAGAAAATTTAGACAATGAGAACAATAATAAATATCTTTTATATTTATATTTAATAACATTTTAATTAATCTTTGAAATTTAGTGTGCTAAAGTTGTATTCTTTAAGTAGATACAATAGTTGGCATATTTACTTGCAAAAAATTTTCTTATTTATCATTTAAACCAATAACATTATGGGTATTATCTTGAAGGAAAAATCAGTTTGTTCAAAAGACATTGAGTGCACATCAACATCGAGGCTTCAGGGAGCCCAGTGTATTTCTCTACCATTTCTCTTACTCTAAGTAATGAAAAGTTGCTGACCATGCCTTCTTCTCTATACCGTGTTTACACACACAAGTCACTGTAACCAGTTTCCCCGAACTGCTCTCTTAAGTAAATATCTTGTGACAAATTTCAATCCTAAGCAAACTTCTATATTCTAAGCTGCCAACTGCAGCTACTAGGAGAGTTGGAAGTATTATATTTTCAGCCAGGGTTCTTTTTTTCAGTTATTTTTTATTAATTATTTTCTTTATTTACATTTCAAATGCCATCCTGAAAGTCCCCTATACACTCCCACCACCCTGCTCCACTACCCACCCACTCTCATTTCTTGGCCTTGGCATTTTCCTGTACTGGGGTATATAAAGTTTGAAAGACCAAGAGTCCTCTCTTCCCAATATGGCCCACTAGGCCATCTTCTCTTAAATATGCAGCTAGAGACACGAGCTCTGGGGGTACTGATTACTTCATATTGTTGTTCCACCTATAGAGTTGCAGACCCCTTCAGCTCCTTGGGTACTTTCTCTAGGTCCTCCACTGGGGGCCCTGTGTTCTATCCAATAGATGAGTGTGAGCATCTACTTCTGTATTTTCCAGGCACTGGCACAGCCTAACAAGAGAGAGCTATATCAGGATCCTTTCAGCAAAATCTTGCTGACATATGCAATAGTGTCTGGTTTTGATATCAGCCAGGGATCTTTGTCAAGGTTTACAGATAGACGTTTGGTCTGTAGAAATTCCCAGTGGTAATGTTAGGGGCCAGGGTATAGCTAGCCAGAGGGATATTGGATTGTCACAAAGATAAGGCCTGGGATCCAGAATCTCCTTTTCAGAGTAGAGGAGGTCTGAGGTAAGATGTGAGGTGGGAGTTGGTCTGCACTAGGAACGGCTGCAAGCTAATCTTTCAGTACAGATGAGGGCAGGGCTGAGTCATTGTGCCAGCCCAGGTGGCACAGTAATACAGAGCAGAATCAGACTCCTCCACATTCCGAAGCCCAAATTTATACCTCTTGTCTGGGCCTTCATAAACATGATATTTCTCAGAATTGAATCTGGAATCCACCACAGCTGTGGAACTCTTGAAGTCATAGTAGAGAAGGTGCTCTGGGGCCTTCCCTTTCTGGAATCGGTACCAGTGGATGTATTTGTCTGGTCTGTGAATATCACAAGTCATTATAGCAGAGGACCCCTCTAGCTTGGTGATTGACATTATTCTTTCTTCCAAGTTGGATGATGTTTGTCTGCCTGCAGTGGTACCAGCAACAGAGAATGGTAGGTTAGCAACTCATCAGCATGGCTTCCTGCCGACAAACGAAATGTCATGAGTATCTATGCCATATACCTACCAGCAGGCAAGAAAGCTAGAAGTAGGGCCAAAGCACACAGCATGCCTTGTGCTCTGACAACTGCCTAAGGCTAGGTGCAGCAAGACAAGAAAGACAACCCAATTACCCTCCTTGTCACTAATCCCTAAACTTGTGATTCAAAGCTGCTCTTGCTGAATGAGTGACAGACAGAGACATAAGATAAAGCAAGCTCTTTGAAACAACCACCCTTCCAATGGGAGGGGTGGATGTCTGGGACCAGCCACTCCTCTCTGATCATCTGTGTGTATTTGGCACCCTCTTGAGGTGACTGAGAGCAGACATTACCCAGAGAAGTGAGCAAGTGGGGAGAAACTGGAGCAAGCTCAGTACAGGTACTTTTGGAGACAATGCTCTATGGATGACACTTCTGCCCTACCGTGTGGAAAATTCCTGCAACTCAGAGTCTCCATATGTGAACGTTGCTCTGGTCTTATCCTGAGAAGTGTTCTTTGTGGTTGTCCTGAACCAACTTCAGTTACCCATGTGAGTGGAGTTTGGAACATGTGCGGATAGCAAGTCTGTTAAGACTTGAATTTAATATATTAAAAGAAACTATATAAAAGACCAATATTGATGGCTGCATCTGACCCCCTCCTAAAGGAATAGGTGAGAGAGAGAGAGAGAGACAGAGAGACAGTGAGAGAGACAGAGAGAGACAGAGAGAGAGAGAGAGAGAGAGAGAGAGAGAGAGAGAGAGAGAGGAAAAACACATGTACATAAAAAAAAAATCTTTTGCTGAGCTTGGTGAGTATGAGGGTAATCCTAGTTCCAAGAAGGCTGTTACAGATGTTTCCCAAGCTTGGGCAACAGAGTAAATTCAAGGTCATTCTAGGCAACCTAATAAGATACTGTCTCAAAAGAAAATGTGAAAGGACAAGCATGTATCTCAGTGGTAGAGCACATGCCTAATATGTACAAAACACTGAGTTCAACACCAGTATTGACAAAAAAAGGTAAAAGTCTTATGGAGCCAGAGAAATGGCCCAGTGGTTAAGATCACCTCCTATTCTTGCAGAGGAACTAAGTTAGACTCGCAGCACCTGTGTGGTAGCTCACAGCTATCTGTAACTCCAGTTACAGAGAATAAAATGCAGGCTCTTTCACAATATGCTACACATGCATATACTTAGGCACACACAAACACACACATCAACACAAAATAAATATTTTAAAAGCTTATGATTAAATGTAGGGCAATGTCTATTCTAGTCACCTTTGGACCTCCATTAGGTAATTCACTTTCTAGTACAATGGAAAGTAGCCAATCAGAACACTTGTGGCCAATTGTGTTGTTTCTTGCCACAGATCTCAAAGTGCAAGGATGGGAAGCTGCCCTAGAAGCACTTCTGAAATCAGAGGCCTTGGCTGAAAGTGGGAGTGCATACACAGGATAACTTTTCAGGCTCTCACAAGTTCTACTGTCTTGGCCCATGAAAGGGCCTTGCTAAGGTACAAGGGTCAGGGTTAAAGCTAAGGGAGGGGAAATTCCTATCGATCAGAGTGAAAGGAATTTTCTTTACCACATAGCCCAGGAGAGCAGAGCAAGCCAGAGATGACTCTTAGCCAGGTGCTATGTCATGTGTCCCAGGAGAGGGGCATGCAGCAAGCCTGAGATGGTCCTTGCCCATTACCTCACTGGAGGATCATAGCACTCCTGAGATGACCCCAGACACCCAGAGGCCCTGGAACTACCAGGAAGAGCAAGGGAAAGGTGGAAGAGAAAGGGAAGTAGAAGGGTATGTGCACAATGAGGAGAGATGGATTTGGAGATTCAAGGGTTGTGAGGAACAAACAGCCTTATTTGAGTATCCAGTGATGTCACCTAAGGCCGTGGTGAGGTCCTGACCCATGCTGCCACCAAGGGCCACGTCTGAGTCTATGGCCCTGATGCAGCAGAGGTCTGTTACCACCAAAGGCCACGCAGGCATCTCTGCTGCTGTCTAGGAGCATGCTAATGTCTGAGGGCTGGGCAGAACTGGCCTCACTCCTCACCTGGCCATCTCAGGAGAACTGGCCGTGAAGGCACGAGAGCAGGAGATCTGTCCAGCCCATTGGTCGCTGCAGCAGTCAGAACAGCCCCTACCTTTCCCATGAAGCGTGGCAGAGTTTGTCCTGGTTGTGGGGGTGGCAGTTGAGCCAGTGCTGAGGATTTGAGTGTAGAAGAGCTGGCCAGCCACTTGTCACTCTCCTGCCTCGAATTGGTGTAGATGTGAGAGAGTTATTGCCACCACCTCCTATGACTGGCAGGAGAACTGGCCCTGAGGTCATGAAAGTGGGAGAGCTGTCCCAGGTCCTTGCCTGTTGCATCATGGGAAAGTGGGCCCTGCACCTCACCTGGGCAGCACAATAGAGCAGGTCCTGGTGGCATGAGGATGGCTGGAGAGCTGGCAGGCTGATCAGCTCAGAAACCACCCAGGTCCAGATCCAGAGCTTTGAGTTGACTTCTGGAGTGAGTGAAGGGACTGGTGCTGCAGATCCAAAGCTGCGGAATCTCCATGACATAGGGACAACAACAGGATATCTGCGAGAAGTTCCAGTGAGGATTCATAGGGTAGCAGAAGAAAGAGGCCTCAGACCAGACTCACTGCAGTGAGAAAAGGAAGAGATGTGGACAGAGTGCATACTGTGTGGTGCACTGTGTCACTGTGACACACCACAGCTTCCACAGTGAGATTTTCTTTTTCTTTTGTGGGCAAGTTGCAAGGGCAGAGGGTGGATACTAAAGAACCAAAAGATATGTAAAATTGGGGTGCATGATGTGAACTTCACAAAGAACCAATAAAAAGTGAAACAAATAAGAGTGATCCTTCCAGGTTAGAAGGGCCAAAGTGGGATTATCTGGCTTTGAGAAGCACAGTTTTCAGGCAACTGCTTCAATGAGTGGGAGAAATAATTATGAGTCATCACTAAAGGTCACTGCCACCACTGCGTGTCTTCTCTTTATGCAGATTATGCTACTCATAAAATAAAGTTTTAAAAAAGTCAGAAAAGAAGCCCACTTCACTAGAACCATAAAACCAACAGCAATGGAGGAAAGCCAATGCCAGAGTCAATGGAAGACAGTGGGAAATCTATAAAGTAATGCATGCACACGCGTGCGGGGTTTTCAGAGCAGCAAGGAAATACTGCTCATGTAGTCACTGCTCTTTGGGGGAAATATGTTGTTAAATCTCTACCTTAACTTGTAAAAAAATATTTAATATAATAAACTTGAAAGCAGAGAGCATTAGAATTTTACACTAACAAGTTCCAAATACATTACCAGATAGATCCTTTCTATTGCTGACATCAAAAGAAAACCCAGGCATGTTTTTTCTGATATGTAGAATTCAGAGAAAAAAAATAAGTGAATAACTAAAGGTCAGATCTCTAAAACAAAAAAAATGGAATCTGAGAGAAAAAAGTTTGTATTAAAAGTATAATTTCTATCCTTCAAGTTTGGTAAAAAGAATCATCAAAGATGAGTCTTTTGACTAAGTGATAATAAGGAATAGCTCAGAAGTAAAGGATAAAAACACTTATAGACCTGTGAGCCATGAATATCCCACAAAAAATCCTGAAAAGCATACGAAAATCAGTTCAGTAAAGAAGAAATATATGTGGTCAACAAACTGTCAAATAACATGAGATCCCATTAGAGACACAAAATTTCCAAGTAAGTTAACAATTTTCACATTTTGTGGAAATTCTAATTTCTTCCACTTTAATTTCCCTAGCATTGGACAAGTCATGTAATCTCTCACTGCCTCAGTTTCTCCTGACCTATATTCAGTACTTGAATCCTTAACTCCTGTTTGTTTTGTGTTACTTTGTGTTTTTGTGAGACAAGGTTTCTCTGTATAGCCCTGACTGTCCTGGAACTCACGTTGTAGACCAGACTGGCCTCAAACTCAAAGATCTTCTTACTTCTACCTCCTGAGTGCTGGAATTAAGGATATGTGCCATTATAGCTGGCTTCCCTAAGGGAATTATTTTATTAATAACCATATTATTCATTTACATTTCAAATGATATCCCTCTTCCCAGTTACTCCTGCACAACCGCCCCATCCCATCTTTCTTTTTACCCCCTCCCCTTTACCTCTATGAGGGTGCTCCTCCACCTACTCATCCACTCCTGACTCACTGATCTAGCATTCACCTATGCTGGGGCATCAAGCCTTCACAGGACCAATGTCCTCCCCTCCCATTCATGTCCAACAAGGCCATCCTCTGCTACATATGCAGCTAGAGCCATGGACCCCTCCATGTATACTTGTTGGTTGGTGGTTTAGTCCCTGTGAGCTCTGAGTGTTCCAGTTGATAATGTTCTTCTTGTGGGTTTGCAATTCCCTTCAGCTCCTTCAATCCTTCTAGCTCTTCCATTGGGGTCTCCAGGATCAGTCCTATGATTGGCTGTATCTGCATCTGTATTGGTCAGGTGCTGGTAGAACCTCTCAAGGAATAGCCATACTTGGCTCCTGTCAGCAAGCACTTCTTGGCATCAGCAATAGTATGGTGGTTTGGTGTCTGCAAATGGGATGGATCTCTAGGTGGGACAGTCTCTGGATGGCCGTTCCTTCAGTCTCTCTTCCATTTTTTGACCCCGACTTCCCTTCAGACAAGAACAATTCTGAGTTAATATCTTTGAGATGGGTGAGTGGCCTCATCCCTCAACTGGTAGGAGTGTCTATCTACTGGAGGTGGCCCTACAGACTCTATATCGCCTTTGTTGAGTATTTCTACTAAATTCATCTCTGTTGGGTTCTGGGAGCCTTTCACTTCTCTGGCTTTTGGGACTTTGTAGTAGCTACGACCAGTTCCCCATTCCCTCTGCTACATATTTCTATTCAATATCTTGACCCTCTGTACTTCTTTTCTGTCCCTTACAATACCTGATCCTGCCCCCCTCTTTTCTTTCCCTCCCCTCTCTTCCTCCCAGGTCCCTTGTTTCCTCTACATCCTGTGATTATTTTGTTCACCCTTCTATGTAGATTTGAAGCATCCACATTTTGGTGTTCCTTTTTCTTAAGCTTTATGTTTTGTAATTGTATCTTGGGTATTCTGAGTTTGGAGGCTAATATGCACTTGTCAGTGAGTACTTACCATGTATGTTTTTTTGACTGGGTTACCTCACTCACAGTGATATTTTCCAGTTCCATCAATTTGCTTGTGAAATTGATGAAGTTGTTATTTTAAAGATATAAGTTAATACTCAATTGTGTAAATGTACCACATTTTCGCTATCCATTCTTCTTTTGAGGGACATCTGGATTGTTTCCAGCTTCTGGCTATTATAAATAAGGTTTCTATAAACATAGTGGAGCATGTGTCCTTGTTATATGTTGGAGCATCTTTTGGGTATATGCCAATAGTGGTATAACTAGGTATTCAAATAGTACTATTTTCAATTTTCCAAGGAAACATCAGATTGATTTCCAAAGTGATTTTACTAGCTTGCAGGCCCACCAGCAATGAAGGAGTGTTCCCCCTTCTCCACATACTCACCAGCATCTACTGTCACTTGAGTTTTTGATCTTAGCCATTCTGATTGGTGAGAGGTGGACTCTCAGGGTCATTTTGATTTGCATTTCCCTGATGATTAAGGATGTTGAACATTTCTTTAAATGTTTCTCAACCATTAGAAAATCCTCTGTTGAGAATTCTCTGTTTAGCTCTGTACTCCATTTTTAAATGGGGTTATTTGGTTCTCTGGACTCTAACTTCTTGAGTTCTTCCTATATTTTGGATATTAGCCCTCTATCGGATGAATGGTTTGCAAATATCTTTTCTCAATCAGTAGGTTGTCAGTTTGTCCTATTGATAGTGCCCTTTGCTTTATAAAAACTTTTCAATTTTCTGAGGACCCATTTGTCAATTGTTGCTCTTAAAGGATAAGCCATTAGTGTTCTGTTCAGGAAGTTTCCCCCAGTGACCAAGTAGATGAGGCTCTTCCCCATACTCTCTTCTATTAGATTCAGAGTATCTGTTTTTTTTTTTTTTAAAGATGTATTTATTTATTTTATGTAAGTACACTGTAGCTGTCTTCAGTCACCCCAGAAGGGGACATCAGATCTCATTATGGATGGTTGTGAGCCACCATGTGGTTGCTGGGATTTGAACTCTGGACCTTCAGAAGAAGTCGGTGTTCTTAACCACTGAGCCATCTCTCCAGCCCAAAGTGTATCACTTCTTTTTGTTTGTTTGTTTTTCGAGACAGGGTTTCTCTGTATAGCCCTGGATGTCCTGGAACTTGCTTTGTAGACCAGGCTGGCCTTGAACTCAGAAATCTGCCTGCCTCTGCCTTCCAAGTGCTGGGATTAAAGGCATGCGCCACCACGCCCGACGAGTATCTCTGTTTTATGTGGAGGTCCTTGATCCACTTGGACTTGAGCTTTAGGCAAAAAGATAGGAATGGATCAATTTGCAGTTTTCTACATGCAGATCCCCAAACCAGCACCATTTGTTGAAAATGTTGTTTTCTCCACTAAATGGCTTTAGCTTCTTTGTCAAAGATCAAGTGACCATAGGTGTGAGGGTTCATTTCTGGGTCTTCAATTCTATTCCACTGATATACTTCCCTGTTTCAATACCAATACTATGGAGTTTTTGTCACTAGTGTTCTATACTATAGCTTGAGGTCTGGGATGGTGATTCCCCAAGAAGTTTTTTTATTGGTAAGAATACTTTCCACTATCCTAGGTTTTTTTTTGTTATTCCAAATGAATTTGCAAATTGCCCTTTCTAACTCAGTGAAGAATTGAGTTGGAATTTTGATGGGGATTACATTGAATCTGTAGATTTCTTTTGGCAAGATGGCCATTTTTACTATATTAATCCTGCCAATCCATGAGCATGAGAGATCTTTCCATCTTCTGAGATCTCTGATTTCTTTCTTCAGAGACTTGAAATTCTTGTCATACAGATAGCTCACTTCTTTAGTTAGGGTCACACTAAGGTATTTTATATTATTTGTGACTATTGTGAAGGGTGTTGTTTCCCAAATTTCCTTCTCAGCCTGTTTATCCTTTGAGTAGAGGAAGGCCACTGATTTGTTTGAGTTCATTTTATATCCAGCCACTTTGCTTAAGTTGTTTATGAGGTTTATGAGTTCTTCGGTGGAGTTTTTAGGGTCACTTATATATACTATCATATCATCTGCAAATAGTGATATTTTGACTTCTTCCTTTCCAATTTGTGTCCCTTTGATCTTCTTTTGTTGTCTAATTGCTCTGGCTAGGACTTGTAGTACTGTACTGAATAGGTAGGGAGAGAGTGGGCAGCCATGTCTAGTCCCTGATTTTAGTGGAATTTCTTCAAGTTTCTCTCCATTTAGTTTGATGTTGGCTATTCGTTTGCTGTATATTGCTTTTATTATGTTTAGGTATGGGCCTTGAATTCCTGCTCTTTCCAAGACTTTTATCATGAAGGGGTGTTGGATTTTGTCAAATGCTTTCTTAGCAACTTATGAAATGATTAGGTGTTTTTTCTTTGAGTTTGTTTATGTAGTAGATTACATTGATGGATTCCTGTATATTGAACCATCCTTGCATCATCCTCTATCATCATCTTGAGATGTGATTCTAATTCTGAATCTTGTCTTTCCAGGGTGTTGGGGTGTCTATGACTTGCTCCCAGGTGCAGATGGAGCTCTTCTATTATTTTGGTGAAGATGTTTACTTGCCCTTTAAGTTGCAAATCTTCACTTTCTTCTATACCTATTATTCTTAGGTTTGGCCTTTTCATTGTGTCCTGAATTTCCTCAGTGTTTTGAGATAGGAGTTTTTGCTTTTTGTATTTTCTTTGTCAGTTGTATCAATTTCTTCTATGCCTGAGATTCTTTCTTTTATCTCTTGTATTCTTGCATCTTTGGCTCCTGTTCTCTTTCCTAGGGTTTCCATCTCCAGGATTGTCTCCTTTTGTGTTTTCTTTAATGTTTCTATTTCCATTTTTAGATCCTGGATGGTTTTTTTCATTTCCTTCACCTGTTTGTGTTTTCCTGTATTTCTTGAAGAGATTTATGTGTTTCCTCTGTAAGGGTTTCCACTTGTTTACCTGTGTTCTCCTGTATTTCTCTAAGTGAGTTATTTATATCCTTCTTAAAGTCTTCTTTCATCATAATGAAATGGGATTTTATGTCTGAATCATGCTTTTCAGATTTGATGGGGTATCCAGAGCTTGTTGTTGGTAGAGTTCTGGTTTCTGATGTTGCCAAGCAGCATTGGTTTCTGTTGCTTATGTTCTTGTGTTTGCCTCTCACCATCTTGTTATCTCTGGTGTTAACTGGCCTTGCTGTCTCTGACTGAAGCCTTTTCCTTCTGTGAGCCTGTGATCCTGGTTATGTCAGAAATCTTGGGAGTCATCCTGCCTCTGAATGTGGGCAGAGTATGTGGAGAGCCAGAGCACAGGGTCTTCTCTTGAGATCCTAGGTTTTTCAGAATTTCAGGGGGTCAAGATTTCACTGGGTGTGTGGTTTTGGGAGTGGTGGAACACAGGCTCATTTCCCAGGCACAGGTACAAACCAGAAGAAACATGTCCACTAATGGGATTTTTTTTTTTATATAAATGATTAAGTCAACAGATGATAAGTGTAGCACGTTTGAAACAAGAAGTGTTTATTTTTATCATTCATTATTATCAACACTATTGGCTATAGTTAAATTTATATAAAAAACTCAGATGTTCAGTGATACAAAGCTAAATACTTAGTAAATGGCTCCAAGAAAAGAGACTGTTCATGAGTGAAGTAAGGGCAAATATTCACCACATAATAAAATTATAAGGAGTTGAAAATAAAATAAAAACAGTTCTCACTCTCTGCATATTATCTGGCTGTGTGTCTCTGTATTTGTTCCCATCTGCTGCAGGAGGAAGCTTCGCTGATGATGGCTGGATATGAGTAGAGCAGAATAACATTAGGAGTCATTTTAACACCATCATGTTTGTTTTTATGCACTTTGGTTTCTGTGGGTAAGAATCAAGAGTTTAATGAAGTAATGTCTGAAAAGTTATAAAGAATCATAATGTCAGTCATCTACCTAAACCAACCAATAAATAAACAAAAACAAACAAACAAAAAGATCACTTTACAATACTATGTCTGTGTACATACATAGTCAAAATGAAATTCATCTAGGGTGATAATGCTCCCTCCAAGAGCTAAAGACCTTGTAACCAAAACTCCAAGACCAGGCACAAGAAATCCTCTTTTGACTTGTTGCTTGGGATTGTTCAAGAGGCTCCCTATGCATTATAGGCTGTTGTCATTGCTTTTGGTTGGTTTCTCCAAAGGTGGATAGTAACTTGCTATTGCCGAAGACCCATGCAACCTCGAATGCAGGGTTGAGAGGCCCCTGATCAGGAACTGACCTGAAAGCTTTCTCCCTGAGGAATAGTTTTTATAGTTTCAGAAGTCTTCATAAAAGTTTCTAATGAAAGAACAAACAGACCTCTTCAGCTATGATGTCTATGAACCAGAGCAATGACCAGTACGGCACAATACCTAAGGATAAAATGGTAGTGTACATACCCTGGTAGTACCAACAACTTTAATTGGACTTAAAACCCACTCAACAAGAGAGAATTCATGCCAGGTACTAAAAACGTAGCCAACTACACAGAGGTAGTGAAGTCCTGTATCTTGGAGGAGAAGCACAATTACCATTTCACCAAACCAGCATTATTCCTAAACACATTATAATTACTTGTCTTTATACCCACAGATAATTACAGTCTCCATCTCTCATCAAGGAAACTTTTCTTTGCAATAGACAGAGAACAATACGGAAAAACATAACCACTCAAAGTGCAGGATGATGGAGCCTGTCCCAATGAATACATATAGAAAATGGTACATATCTATGGCTCAGGGATCAGTGTAGAAGAGGGAGTGGGAAGATTGTCAGAGCCAGAAGAATGGGAAGATTTTGTCTCTTAGGAATTTCAGAAGCCACTCCCATAAAGTCTTATCACGAGGAGCAGAACAAGAACAGCAGCAAGCGGCCTCAATCCTACACTAGTGTTTTAGGCAACTAAGGAATCTGAGAGTCAGGGAAGAGCTCACTAATGGTTATCCAGCACCAAATGGCCATTCCTGAAAATGGACATATAGGTAGCATTATACAGATTTAGTATGTTACATTTAGGAATATATGTGTATACATAATGATCGATTAGAAAAGAGGTCATACATTTGAGAGAGAAAGGAGGAGCCATATGGGAGTGTTTGGAAAGAAGAAAGGAAAGGGGAAAGAAAAGGGGGGTGGGAATTAAAAATGCAGATACTAAATATAGCTATTTTAGTAAAAGTATATAAAATATAACTTACATTACATTTCTTTCAATATTTATTTTTAAGCTATCTACAGGGTTGGGTGGGGCACCTGAGAAGTAATAACAATCCTGCAGTCATGCTCACTTCTAGCATTTACATTGAAATATTCAAAAAATATTTCTCACTAAAACTTCTAGCATTTAGAAATGGGTGACTGAGACTGGGACACCAGTATACAAGACAAAACTAGAGCATCTAGTTATCTGAGATCGAAGCTCTCAGACCACTGAGATCATGCCAAAGGCATAGAAGCCAATTGCATTGGCTTCTGCTTTCCTTCTTGTCAACTCTTTCTTCTCTTCCAGAATATTCAGATTCAAGACTTCTTCTAAATTGGTGCAAAAGAAATTGTAGATTTGGTCTGTGAATTTTCAGTTTATATAACTAGGTTCAAGCACATCTTTATTAATCAAAATAAAAACCATTTCCATTAACATGGTTTTGCCAATGAGAAATTAATGTTTATTTCTGCAGTGTAACTGTCTGTCCTTTAAAACTGATGGGCTGAAAATATCTCTTGCATCTTGCTGGTTATGGAACCACTTTCCTGACAGAATGTCTAGATGGTTGAGGAAGTGGTTGTTGGTTATTAAGAAGTCAGGAGAACGTGGCAGGATGTGGCAGTTGTAATTAAGTTCTTTCAGCGTTTGAAGCATTGGCTGTGCAATGGGTGGTTTTTACTGAACGAAACGTTTTAACCCGGGAAAGACAACTGACTACGACGGACGTCCGTGACTCCAAAAGACACGTAACTTAACTGAACGACTTATATATAAAACGAACACTGATAAAGTGTCCCTAAGTCTGTCCTGGTAGTCGTCTAACAGTTTACCACTGGGACTGGAGAAAAACCGAGTTCAGACCGAATTCCTTCGCGAAACCACCTTTTTATGGTCCAAACACTGATTGTATCTGTTATCACAGAATCTCTATTGTTTGATTTGTGCCTTTGTCTTCTGTCCCTCTCCGAGACTCTGTCCATCTCTTGCACCATCACAACTTTTCTGTCTTTTTACTGAGCTCTCCCTTTTCATCTCTGTCTTTCTCTTATTGTCTTTCTACATTATAGTTCATCCACACACATCATGTTCTCCATAGTTTCCTATTGTCTGCTCTGTCCCCAGTACTCTCCAATCCTCTTTTAACCCCTTTGTATTACTGCTTTCTATTTTTAGCCATGTCTCTGAGGTGTCTCCTTTATGTTAACTTTTCTCTCCTCTCTGTTCCTCTGTGAATTGGAGGCTGAGGGTCTGGCCAGATGAGGGTCTGGCCAGATCAATCTGAAAGGCCCAGATTTTCAAAATAGGTATGTCTTCTGCCTTTCTGGGTAATTTTGCAGGCCACATATCAACAGACTTGAATTCCTGTCATTATAGAATTATAACAAGTGTAGATTATAGCAAATGCATCAATTTCCGATTTCTATTTCAGCCCCTATGAGATGCTACCTAGCAATGATACAGAAATTATTCTATTTACCATGATTTATGATAATTATTGCATTCCCCATGTTTTTCTGACCTGTAAGTAGGTGTCTGATCTCCCTGTATTATGTTTTAGGCATAGTGAGTCCATTAATGTTTGTAGCTAGCTCCTGGGACCACATACATCAGGATTAATAGCACTTACCATGGAGTCTGAAACATCACAGGCATTTAGTATATATATATATATATATATATATATATATATATATATATATATATATATACAGGGAGATGTAATTATAATATACTTTAGGATTATATTAGGAGATTATTGTAAGGGTGTCAGTGACGCTAAATTGTGTGTTATCTCCATAGAAGATTAAAAGAAATTAGCATTAACAGACCTTTCATCCTGCCAGCCTGGGATAGGTCATGGACATGAACAGTGACTCTAAAACCATTATTGACCTAGAAGATTGAATCAGGAGTTAATAGCGGAGGAGAAGAGAGTACCTCAGAGGAGGTAAATAGAGGATGCTTGTTCATGTCCATGTGCCTGTGCAGCTCTTACTACCTGCAGGTTCTGAGGCTACAGAAGTATCTCTCACCAATGTTGGGATTCTGGGCACCATGTCCAGGGAAGCTGAGTGTATCCTGGAAACTACAGCCAAAGCTTGACTTCATGGTCACTGTACACATGTGTGCATGAGGATGAAAGGAAGCTTCCAAGGACTAGCCTTAGCTTGGAGAGGGGTTCTGAGGAAGGGCTGTCTGGGAACAATGGTGGTGGTGGTGGTGGTGGTGGTGGTGGTGGTGGTGGTGGTGGTAAAGACTTGCATTCAAACTGGCAGCCTATGTTCTGCTGGAGACAGCTTTCCAACCTGCTTTTTCTCTGTTCTGCTTTCTTTCTCTCTGATCTGCTTTCTCTGAGAAGCTCCAGTCTTTCTGTGTTCTGCTTGAGACAGTACTCTAATCAGGTCTCTCTTGCTATTCTAAAATATTCTCTGGATAGCTCATCTCCTGCAGGTCATAAGCCCAGTCATTTTATTTTACATATCAGTCCAGTTATTTACTTCCTTTTGAGTTTCCTTTTGAGTATCCCATAAATCAGCATCTTGTGATCTCAGCCCCTTAGTGTCTAGGAGAAAGTAAACACATATTTTCTTTTTTTTCAATTTTTTATTAGATATTTTCTTCATTTACATTTCAAATCTTATCCTGAAAGTCCCCTATAACCTTCTCCCGCCCTGCTCCCCTACTCACCCACTCCCACATCTTGTCCCTGGTGTTCCCCTGTACTGGGGCATATAAAGTTTGCAAGACCAAGGGGCCTCTCTTCTCAGTGATGGCCAACTAGATGATTGGGTTACCTCACTCAGGATGACATCCTCCAAATACATCCATTTGCCTAAGAAATTCATGAATTCCTTGTTTTTAATTGCTGATTAGTACTCCATTGTGTAAATGTACCACATTATCTGAATCCACTCCTCTGTTGAGGGACATCTGGGTTCTTTCCAGATTCTGGCTATTATAAACAAGGCTGCTGTGAACATAGTGGAGCATGTGTCCTTATTACCAGTTGGAACATCTTCTGGGTATATGACCAATAGAGGAATTGCTGGATCTTTCTATGCCGAAAGCAATCTACAGATTCAATGCAATCCCCATCAAAATTCCAACTCAATTCTTCAACTAATTAGAAAGGGACATTTTCAAATTTATCTGGAATAACAAAAAACCTAGGATAGCAAAAACTCTTCTCAATGATAAAAGAATCTCTGGTAGAACCACCATGCCTGACCTAAAGCTGTACTACAAAGCAATTGTTTTAAAAAACTGCATGGTACTGGTATAGTGACAGACAGGTAGACCAATGGAATAGAATTGAAAACCCAGAAATGAACCCACACACGTATGGTCACTTGCTTTGAAAAGGAAGCTCAAATCATTCTGTGGAAAAAAGACAGCATTTTCAACAAATGGTGCTGGCACAACTTGCGGTTATCATGTAGAAGAATGGGAATTGATCCATTCTTATCTCCTTGTACTAAGGTCAAGTCTAAGTGGATCAAGGAACTCCTCATAAAACCAGAGACACGGCCGGGCGTGGTGGTGCATGCCTTTAATCCCAGCACTCGGGAGGCAGAGGCAGGCGGATTTCTGAGTTCAAGGCCAGCCTGGTCTACAGAGTGCGTTCCAGGACAGCCAGGGCTACACAGAGAATCTATGTCTCAAAAAACAAAAACAAAACAAAACAAAATAAACAAACAAACAAAAAACCAGAGACACTGAAGCTTATAGAGGAGAAAGTGGAGAAAAGCCTCGAAGATAGGGGCACTGGGGAAAAACTCCTAAACAGAACAGCAATGGCTTATGCTGTAAGATTAAGAATTGACAAATGAGACCTCATAAAATTACAAAACTTCTGTAAGGCAAAAGACACTGTCAATAAGACAAAAAGGCCACCAACAGATTGGGAAAGGATGTTTACCAATCCTAAATCAGTTAGGGGAGTAATCCAATATATATATATATATATATATATATATATATATATATATATATATATATATATATATATATATATATATATAAAGAACTGAAGAAGTTGGACTCCAAAAAATCAAATAACCCTATTAAAAATGGTGTACAGAGCTAAACAAAGTATTCTCAACTGAGGAATACCAAATGGCTGAGAAGCATCCGAAAAAGTGTTCAGTATCCTTAATCATCAGGGAAATGCAAATCAAAACAACCCTGCGATTCCACCTCACACCAGTCAGAGATGCTAAGATCAAAAATTCAGGTGACGGCAGATGTTGGCGAGGATGTGGAGAACAAGGAACACTCCTCCATTGCTAGAGAGATTGCAAGCTTGTACAACCACTCTGGAAATCAGTCTGGCAGTTCCTCAGAAAACTGGACACATATTTTCTTTAAACATTGCAAAAGAATTCAGAGGTTTGCCTGCCTGTTAAGCACAGATGGTGAGCTAGCTGGGTGGGACCCAGTCCTGAAATTTCCATTTCTACCAAACCTGGGCCTAACTTTGCTGTGTCAGGCTGACTCAGGAATCTGCCTGCCTCTGTACCTTTCTGAGAAGCAGGCTCATTACTGCAGCTGCCTTTGCTCCTTTAGATTCGTGAAGCCCCTTTTATTGTTCGTATTGCATCTTTACTCTTTGCATAGTTGAGAAATTATATATTTTTGAACTCATGTTTTTAGAGTTCATTTCCACATCCTTAAGGGCTGTCCTGAAGGTCCCAGTATATACCATTTTTTGCTGAGACATTAACCACACCTTTGCGCAGATTATCATGTAGTCATTAAACATTAACAGAGAGGTCATTCCTATGAAATATGTAATATGCATATAGGGTGAAATACGTACATTATTATCCAAACCTTAGGCCCAGGGCAGCCATCAGCGCTCTCGGAGGCTGACATCCACTGGCCCTGTTGTAGGGATAGGAACCCTGTCATTTTGTCCTCCCAAGGTCATGCTGGTCCCTGCAAAAAAAGCCATCAGTTCTGATCAAACCCTGCCTCAGGTACAGGACTGTCTGTCATACTAAACAGGCAGTCTGAGGGGCTCATCTAGAAATCACAGCCGAAGTATGATCCATGAACAGTACAGTGGGCAGAGGGACTTCTCAAGATGAAACTCCTGGGAGGGCACCTTTAGAGAGCCTGGCTGGGAACCTACAACTTTGAACAGCATAACTCTGAATAGGGCGGGATGACCATTCAAGACAAGTGTGCCCTTGGGAAGGTCACTGTCATGCACTATAATAACTTTTCCCTCGTGTGTCCCATTTTGATGTGCTGAGAACCACAACAACACATTGGTAGGAAAATAGATAGGTTAGTTTTAAGGACAATTTAAAATTTTATAACCTTTTAATCTTAATAATAATTCTTCAAGGGAGATAAAAGGTGCATTTGACAGGCAGGAGAATTGGAATTTAAGAAGCCTTACCTGCTCAAGGTCACTTTAGACACAAGGAGGCATGGACTATATAAGCCCAGAAAGTCCCCAGCAGAAGCCACTGCCACTTCAGGGATTTTGTGTAAACAAAATGTCTATCCTAGACTAGAGACACTGAAAGGGAATAATGTGAAGAAAATTTCAGAAACTAAAAAATAACACTCAGATGTCACTAAAGGATGCAGGGCATTCTCCTGTCATTTAGCAGATTATGGGGCCAGAAAAACATGGAAGGCATTTTCCCCAACACTTCAATCGTTAATAGAGCTTTTTAAAAAGTTAATTCTTGCCGGGGCAGTGGTGGTGCAAACCTTTAATCCCAGCACTTGGGAGGCAGAGGCAGGCGGATTTCTGAGTTCAAGGCCAGCCTGGTCTACAGAGAGAGTTCCAGGACAGCTAGGGCTACACAGAGAAACCATGTCTCGAAAAAACAAACAAAAATCAAAAAACAAAAAAGTCAATTTTTGATGCATTAAATGATAAACACCTTTTAGGACATATTTATCCCTTTCCTACGAAGAGTAGAGTAGATGTCACTTTTTCCAATTTTTCTGATGAGGTTTCTGTTTAGAAAAAAATGAAGGAAGTCATTTATGCCCTGTAGCTCTCGGGGAGTACACTAAGAACTTGAAAGGGGGGCTGGAGAAATGACTCAGTGGTAAATCGCTCGCCACACATATGCGACCTCCTGAGTTTGAATCTCCAGCACCTCAGTGAAGCTGGGTGCAGCATGTGTGGTACCCAGAACTCCAGCGCGGACACAGCAGCAGACAGGGAATCTTCAAAAGCTCGGAGGCCGGTTAGCCTGGTGTACGCGAAGGGGAGCAACAAAGGGACTTCGTCTCCAACAAGGTGGAAGGATCAACACTCAAGGTTGTCATTGACTGGCCGCACACTGTGGCAAACATGTGTCTGTCTATGCTCTCACACACAAACATGCACAAGCATACAAACTCACAAACTCATCACATGCATATCATACGCGCGCGCATGCACACGCGTACACACACACACACACACACACACACACACACACACACACACACACACACACACTAAATTTAAAACATTAAAAACAAAAAAGAATGTGAATGGGCCACTTGGTTCACTGAGCCTGTGTCCTGAGCAAACTACTTGGCAGGTTATGACTCAGAATTTATCTTAGCTAGAATATCACATTTCAAACAAGGAAACGTGATGGTGATCTACTTTTTTCTAAGTCTTCAACTGAATGTTTCCTCCTTAAAAGATAGTTTCCTCTATTTTTCCACTGTTTTCTTGCGCCCTCTCCTGGCCATGGTCAGTATAGCAACACAGTGCGTTGTTACTTTGAGGTTCCAGAAAATGGCAAGTTCTAACAGCAGTCCTCTGTAAGGACCAGAAAAGGCTGAGAAGTAAGGCAGGTCCCAATCCTCCCTCGGTGCATACCATGGGCTCAGTGGAGAGAGTCCCCTTCGCAGTCTCTACTTTCAGAACTTCAAAAGTGAGAGAAGTGGCTGATGAGTTTGTTTTCTTCTAAATTTAGTATTTTGTAACTCTGGTTTGAATAGAGATGGTCCATACACTGAGGGAAAAGGTGTGTTAAGATGAAAAGGGGAAGAGTTTTAATTTTAATTTTGATTCAACAATAATGTATATTGCTTTTATCCTCCTGATTAGACAGTGAGTAGGATTGTTAAGAAAACGGAATGTCTGGATAGATGGTGGTCTAGCTACCTCGCCTGGTCTCTGCTTAAGGTAGACAATCCCTGCAGACTTGGTTTAGACCAACAGAATGGCAATGCTCAAAATGGCCCAAGGAAAGACCAGACTCTTGAGCTTTGCGGTGGTAACTCAAATGCTTTCGGACATACTTGGACCTACCCTTGAATATACACAGAATATAAACTGAATGCTTCCTCCTTAAGATAGTTTCCTCTATTTTTCCACTGTTTTCTAGCGCCCTCTCCTGGCCATGGTCAGTGTAGCAACACACTGCGTTGTTGGTATATACCCTTGAATATACAGCTGGAGAAGCTGAGGCATGCTGACTCTTACAGTGTTTGGCTCAAGCCTGCCTAGAAATTGAACAAGAAGATCCCTCAGGAAAAATGTGGAACTGGATTGGAATATTCAGAATGGGTCATGTGTTGGCACAGTCTCGGGGGAACTTAACCTTGTTTACCATTTTAAACATTTTAATGGTCCAGTTTTAAGAACCAGCAAGACTCTCAGCTGAGACTCGCAGCATCCTGTAACTGGAAGATATGGAGGTTGCCTATGACTTGAGTAAGGTCTTGTCTTCCAAAAGCAACCTTTTATCATTTCTCTTGTGTTCATATGACTGAGCTATGAAAGGCTCTGGTCATTGCCCGAACCCAGTGCTCTTTACTGTTACCATTCCAGGTTGCTTCAATCATCTTAGAAAAGAGAAGGGAGACAAATCCCCAAGATGAGTGTCCAGTGGTCAAGGCCACCTAAGTGGTCCTTGATAGCTATTGGATACAGATTTTCCCTGTGAAAGGAAAAAGGTCATGTTTTCTACAAAGAAAAAGGAACAATTCCTTTCTCCCTGGTCTCAGTCTGTGAGCTGAATCCACTCTCTGTGGCTGAGGATTATGGGTACTGATCAGGCATGATGGGACACACCTGAGGGTCCAGCTATTTGGGATGCTGAGGTCAGAGGATGTCAATTCCTGCCTGGCTTTGACACCAAGTTTAAGTCAATCATATACAAATTAAGATCCCGCAGAATAAAGTGGATGCTCACAGTCATCTATTGGATGGAACAGAGGGCCCCTAATGAAGGAGCTAGAGAAAGTACCCAAGGAGCTAAAGGGGTCTGCAACAATATGAACTAACCAGAACCCCCCGCCCCCCAAGAGCTGCGTCTCTACTTGTATATGTAGCAGAAGATGGCCTAGTCAGCCATCAATGGGAGGAGAGGCCTTTGGTATTGTGTAGACCATATGCACCAGTACAGGGGAATGCCAGGGCCAGGAAGTGGGAGTGGGTGGGTTGGGGAGCAGGGGCTGGGGGGGGGAAGTGTATAGGGCTTTGGGGATAGCACTTGAAATGTAAGTGAAGAAAATATCTAATTAAAAAAAAGATTCCACAAAATAAAAATAATTGTAAAAAAAAAAGTGGCTAGGTCATAACTCAGAGGTCAAGTGTTGCCTGGCATGCCTTATTTCAATCCTAATTCCTCAAAAAGGATAAAAGTTTGTTTGTTTGGTTGTTTTTTAAATATAAGATTTGGGGTCAGTTATCCAGAAATCAGCCATTGAAGTCTTGTGGCGTTGCAGGTGTTGTTTTAGGTTATAGATCTTCTGTTTTTCCATTACATTTCTGAATGATGCTGTGCTGTCATTTCTAATCCATACCAGTAATGTGGCATTATTTTACTTACTGGTTAACTGCTGTCCTTGTTTTTTCTTCTCCGTTCCTCTCTCTCTCCCTGTGCACCCACTCTAATATATTTGATGTATGTCCTTAGCGCCTCTGTTAGCTGTGAAAGTCCCACAGTACTTTGTGGGTCTTGTATTTTACCTCCATGGGCAGCACGCTCTTCCTACGGGAGGTGACATCGGTGTCCCTTGTTCCACAGCTGACACTGCTGGGTGTGATTTATGCAGCTTCCCTGGATAGGGTCTTGGCTGTCACTACCCATGCTATGATGTTACTGTCATATGGGCTTCCTTACAGAAGGTCTGCACTTCCTGGGAACTCGGTCATAGGGTTGCTGTTTAGGGAGAACATACACATATGTGTACACACACACACACACACACACACACACACACACACACGCACACACGCACACACGCACACACACTTACACAAAGTACTGGGAGTACTTTTCTTGGTAGAAATTTTAATATTTGCCAGTAAATATGAAGCAGGATCTCACTGGTTACCAGGATGTGATCTGATCATTAGGATACTGGTATGTGCACTGCAGGTTTCCTTCAAATCCCTGGCAGTTTATGTCTCTGATGTATAGCACAAAAGGCAGAGGCATAGCAGAGGTTTAGAGAAGGAGACAATTCTCTGAGGGGACACTTAGTCTGGAACTGCTGTTTACCAACTGAATGACCACGCTCAATTTTCCTTTTTGCGAGGAGTGATCTTAATGGTGACAACATAATTTTATAAAGTTCAAGTGATTTCAAACACAGAACTTTTAGAGAGCCTGACATAAACAAGCATCAAATTCATTAATCTTGTCAATTAATCAAAAAACATACATAAACAAATCTAAGCAAGAATCCCTAGAAATAAATTATTCCAAGGATAATTTTTGAAATTCCTTCTTGGATGGATATTCTGTGAGTTATCTGTCAATCCTTTGTGAGTTTCAGACGTAACAACCACATAAAGCCACTCAGCCGTCTGCGTTGCTTTATTAAATAAACATTTTAGTCAAACCTTTTCATTTATTTTGGCTATACACTTGATATGCTTTGGAGTTTTATTTAAAATAAAACTCTACATTGTGACAGGATTACTTGATACCTCTGGAGTGCTGTACTCTGGATGTCTCTGCACCGTTGGGCACGAGTTGGTTGGTGCAGTGTCTCCTGTGAACACCAGGTGGATGGGCAATCTGAAGTTGAGGTGAGAGTGCACCCCCTAGTGTGGGAAATGAAAGGCTGAGGGCGCACATGCGCACTCTACACGGAGGAAGCAGTCCGAGTGGGTGACAGTGTGGGATTGAACAAGAGGAGAGCCCTTTCATTCAGAGTGAGACATAAGCTGTGATCTGGGGTGGCAGGGGAAGTGTACAGACAAGCAGAAAAGGGGGCATTCGACCTTCTAAGAGGTTGTAGCAGAGCGAGCAAAACTAGAGCGTGTGCTGGTTTAGGGGGAACAGGGTGGGGGCAGTGAGGAGACTCATATGAGGGAAACCGCAGGGACATGCTGGGGAAGATGGGAGCCTTTGAGTGCCAAGTAAGTGACATTGTGAGTCCAGTGACACTCTCCATCGCTGTCACATGGTACAAAAAGCAATGGTAGGAAGGGGTGCTAATGTGCTGGCCTTGGTGCTGTGTACATAAAATGAGTTGAGGAGAGTTGCAAAATCACCTCTGGCTGTGGGGACATGCCTCCGGGGTGTGGGAATAGACACTAGAATGCAGGACTAGGTGAGACATTTTGGAGGGAAGAGACAACAGTGGGTGTGTGTTCTTGTGAAATGAAGCACATGGAGGAAAACTCCAAAGTCAGCAGGTCCCGGATTCAGCCCTGTGCTGGGTACCAGGGAGATGCCTTGTGCAGAAGTTATAAAAATTCACACTGAGAAAACGATCAACAACTGTTTAATGAACATGCAGATATGTGGACTTGGAAGCAGCCACAGGACCTTCTCCAGGGACGGTCCTCGGACAGCAGAAGTACAAATAGAAGGATATTACTATCTCCCTACTTAGTGTCCCGCTCCAGCTCCCTCAGAAGGAAGGAAAGCAAGCACAGAAAACAAGAAGGAAGAATCAGAGAAGTCAGAAAGCACAGGGAGGGAATTAGTACCCTGGAATCTTAGGAGTCAGAAAGCACAGGGAGGGAATTCCTACTCTGGAATCTTAGGAGTCAGAAAGCACAGGGAGGGAATTCGTACCCTGGAATCTTAGGGAGACAGTGTGAAGATGTTGTGTAGTGTTCCTGAATGCCACAGAAATCGCACGGTGGTCACTAATGGGAAACATATGGCAACGAGAGTTCTATAATATTTACTGATTGGAGGAGAGGGTAGAAGAGACTCATCCCTGTGGATAAGTGCTTAAGGACAAGGTTCTCTCACAGAGGACTGACTATATGGCTCTGTGATGTACAAGGATGCATTTCTCAAGAGCTAAGTATATACACATCCATAGATGCTGCAGAGAGGCAAAAATAAGCTTACAGCTCCACGTGACCTTCAAAATCAGACAACCTGAGTGTTTGACCTGAGATCGCAAGGGTCTTGGGACTATTTGGATTTTGGAAACTAATACAGTTTAAGACTCCTTTGAAAAGCTTTAAGATCTCTCAGTTTGCATAGACTTAAGAGTTGTATCACGATTATCTTTTAAACTGTAAACGTCATTAAGCAATCTTGAGAAAGTATAACTAATGACTCACAAAATATTTGGGGAGACTACTCGGGTTTCTAATGCATTTGAATGTTTGGTGCTTTTGAATCTGCTCAGCCCCCTTGCTGTGTGCGAGGACACAATCTGGTCTCAGCCAAACTGATTTCAGCTCAATGTTGTAGGTTAAGAAAAATCTGAAATAATGGCTGAGCCAGGAAAGAGAGTGTCTCCAAGCTGAACGGAACCACATTGTTCTCAGTTGTCTAACTTTGTCAAGAGACTACCACTGTCTTCTTCGTGAAGCTTCTAAACGTCTATTTACTTAAGGTCCAGGTAGAAGTTCCATTCTGGGAAGACAGTAGCTACTACCACACGGGCAACAGTATGATGCACCTTGTACCAAGGTCTGGCACATAGTGTTTATAAGAATTTTCTCTCAGCTCTAAGTGAAAACCAGAAGGCAGAGTTTAGTTGAGATTCTCAGAAAGTACTAGTAGAGTCTTAGGATGGTCATTCTGTTGTCTGGCGTGTTTGCAAAGCTTCAAGGTGCACAGTCACGCCTTTTGTGTGGAATAAAGCACTGACCCTTAGTCATCATCGATTCTTCAATTCTTATGTGTTCGGCATTTCCCCAAGGTAAGGTGCTTCCTTTACTGGGCCAGCTGAAAGGAAAGCAGAATTATGGTGAGGTGAGATTCTTCTAATGACCCAATTCATGGCTTCTATATGTTTTTAAGGAGCATCAGAAGAAGGAGTCTTCACACTCTGTCCAGCAGATGCCATCATTGTTGGTTTCTTGTTGACTTACTTCAAAGCCTCCCTAGCTTTGACAAAAAGAATCATGTTCATAATTGTAGAGTAGAATAGTGCATGGAACTTTTCCTGTGCAAGGGCATGGTCTACCCCGAGTTATTGAATTTTTAAAACAGCAAAGGATGTTGCAATTATCCACACCACACAGTGGGCCCAGTGGGTGTCCACTTCATGAGAGCCACAGGCTTTCTCTATCTGATTCTTAAAGAAGTGAAAATCGGCATGCTGGAGCAAGTGGTTCAGACACAGCTTTCTTGATCCAGGCCATGTGGGATAAAACATGGTTATAAACCAAGAGGCTTATTTCCATATGATGTAAACAGGATGCCTTTACCACAGCAGTATCCATGAAACCGCCTGAAGGCATTGCAAACTCTTAGAAGGCCCTTTAGAATAAAGGCTGTCCACTGTAAGAGCAGGTTCTGTAGCACGGAAGTGGAGCACTGTCTCCCACTCATTCTTCTTCAGGATACTGGCAATTCTTGGATCTTTCCAGTTCCCAAAACAATCCGATGACTTGTATTTAGTATTTCAGAACCAAAACAGTATTTTAAAAATAGAACTAGATGATTAAAAGCATGTTGTCTTGGATAAACTTAGTAGGTCACCCAAGTACATTCATCTAGGAAGTTCAGGGTGAAATTCACTTGAGCCACATCCTTCTGTCTCGTTGTGTCGCATGTCAGCCCCTGTGGGGAGGATCCCAGTGGAATTTCAGAGTAACTGCTCCTGGAGATGTGGCAATTAGCTTTGCACAGTTTAGGCACACCTTATTATTAAAACCGTTTGGGATACTGGGATGCAGATATACTGTCAAACATTTGCAAGGGTAGAGTTTAATACCAAACACTGCAAACACCACCACCACCAAAGGCCCTGATTGGTTCAGTCACTTTTCAACAGCCCATATGTTCTCATGTCAGGAGTGAGTTCCTTTAATAAGGGTCACCTCGCTGCACTTTGCTTAGTTCCCTGGCAAGCTGCTGGACAGTGACATTTTTTCTTTCAGTAGACTATCATTCGCAACGACTAAGCCTTCTTTTACAGGAGCCCTGGGGGACACAGTGGTCGACAATAGAAATTTACCTATTGCTGCTTTAAGAAACCTAAAACCCAGTGACTCATCAGGAGAATTTGAAACGCAAATAAGAAGTGCATGCATTCATGTGTAGTCTTGATTGGCTCACACTGCATCACTGGATACAGAACTAGATTAGTAGACATTTCTCAAGATGAAACGTGCTTGTATGATATGATCTCCTCTCACTGCATTGGCTGTGTGAATTGACTTTTCTACGCTGTCCGAGCTACTTCTTTATGTACTTACGAACATAAAAGTGCCAGAAAGAAAAGTGACTAAAGATGAAGCTGTGGTGAGGCGGACTGTGCATCTATGGTTGCCAGTGATTCACAGACTGAGTGTCTGTCCACAGCTGGCAATAGAGGGAGGTCTCCCTTAGCTGTTATTTGCGCTCTAGTAATTGCTGGCTTCCAGGAAGTACCTGGTGACCAGCAATGACTGGGATGGAGGGTTGGGGAAGTGAGGGAGGGCCACGGAGCATGGCCCAGATGTGGAATGGGCACACATCTGCACAAATAACAACTCCAATATAAAGTGCTTCAAGTAGCTTGTCCAACTGGAACAAGATTTTAAAAAAAAGAAAGAAAGAAAGAAAAGAAAAAGCAAAAACACTCTTGAAAAGGAACCCGTGTAACTTGGAGATGACCAAAGGTTTATTTGGAACGACACAGCACTGAGAACACAACTGTTACAGATGGTCAGTGGTACAGCATACATCACCTCGTTCATTTTCGAATGATCTGTAAAGATGAGTTGCATAAATAGAACGTGGAAGTATACAGGAGCTTTTATAAATTTTGCCCCCCTCATCCAGCCAATCACATAAAGGCAGGAATGATGACTGCATAGTTGCTGGTCCAGGTATTTATCTGGTCTGAGCAGCTGGGCAGCTCCACAACCAGGCCCTGCTCTTTCCAAAGGGGCAGCAGCGTGGACGCTGCTATCTGTTATATCATCCTGAAAACTGCACACAACACACACAGACACTGTCAACTGTTTTGGCAATGGGATGAGTGGTTTTGCCCCCAAGGGCAAAACTGCAGCTGTAATGCCGACAAATAAGAGCAATGCGTGTATCAATGACACTTAGAGGCGAAGAGCTACAGTGGAAAGGGGAGGGGTCAGCTATGTATATGTAGCCATCTGCATACACATAGGTCCAGCAGGCATGGGAACTAGCTTGTGCGACTGTGTGTCCGTACATATGTATAGAGAGGTGATCGGAAGAGACTGTTAAGAACGTTTGCAGCTGTTTAGTTTTAAACGCAGTAAACTTGAAAGGGAAAGAGCGTGCGTGCTCACAAATCGGGCAAGGGAGTAAGATGATGTCTTACTACAGGATAACTCATCACATCTGCAGGGCAACCACTCGACACCACACACTTGATGCAAAGAAGTCAAAGTCTGGTCTGGAGGAAGCTACTTTGGACTTGGTGGGAGGAGAGCCAAGTACCAGTGTTCACCGTTAGACAAAGCACAAACAGAACTCTATGAACACAGGAAACGGAGTAAAGACTCTGTCCTTAATTTGCTATTTTCCCCTCTTCTTATAGGTTTTGCACACATGCTCTATTGATCAGTCTTCCCAAGCTTCATCTGGCACCAGTCTGTCAATCATTAAGAGTGTAGTAGCAAAAGTGAACTCCTCTGCGTTCCGTGAAGGTTTAAGGACCCAGCCACGTGACCCGTTTGCAGCCTCCGCCGCCCTACTCCAGGCGCCGTGTGAAGTTCTCTGGAAAGAGGCCTTTGTATGTGGCCAGGTCTCTGTACTGAAGCCAGTCTGACTCCTTTACCCCCACCAACCAGCCTGCATCCTGCAAGACAAGAGCAGTGTTTCAGAGTCCAGCAAACTTCAGAGCGCACAGTGCCAATAACTTACACAATAACCCATTCAGCTAGTACTGGGGCCTCGGGATGCCACACTACTACAAAACACTGTAAATCTCGGTCATTTAAGCATTTTTTTAATTACTAATTTAAGTTATGTATTATTGTACATACTTAATTGAAGGTAAATTTTAACCTTCTAATTTTGTATACCGCCTATTGAGTTAGCATTACCTGAGTTATAAGTTGTTTCACGTGAAATTACGGTATGCAAGAAATCCAACCAACTGTCCTGTGGTTCCCAGGGGACTAAGTAAGGAGTGAGGGAACGCTCCTTGGTGGTAGGGATGGTCAAACATTTTAAAGTTGTTAAGTTAGAAAATAATGCTGACGCGGCCACCAAATGTCTGGTGCCCCCTTTCTTACAAGAAAGCACTGCCCCACAACTCACACCACACGGCTGCAACAAAGCACCCAGCACAGGGCTCTCCGCTACTGAATGCTGGACACGTGCTGCCTGACACTGCTGTGGCTGCTGATATTGACACCTGATGTTTCTCGTCCATGTGGATCACAGGGACAGTTGAGGCTGTGGTGTTCTGACTAGAGGCACATGTTCTTTCTAAATGAACCTTGTTTCTCACACAGGTGCCACCATGCAAATAAAGACATTTAGCCATAGGAAGGTCAGAGAACTACGGGTGCCTTAGATGGCCACATATACAATGGAAGACTGCTGCAATAACTGAGAATTACAGGCTGCTCTTTGTGCTCTGGAGGGGGTAACATGCACAGACACATACTACATGGATAACAGGGAGAAATGTCTATCTTTATTATGTTAACCAAGGCAGGAAAGGCAGCCGCTTACAAAGACGGATGGTCAGATTTAATCTGAACCAGTCCTCCATGAGGCTCAAGTACATCTGATAAAAAAGAGGTCTCAGAAATTAAATAAAGGGCTGGATATATTCCCTGTGATATCATCAGAGACTATAAATTGGTGCTTCTAAAAAGAGAAGAAATATGAATACTTAGACAGGCCAATTTTTGAAGAGAGAGAAAACACACCCCCAAAAAATAGCAAAGGAAAAAAAATGCCCCAATAAACTGGCTGATAATAGTCTGGATGATGAGGAAAATTTGATCCTTCAAATTACAATGTCACATATGTGAAGGACAATTATATCTAAAGTAAGAGAGGATATGAAAAACATTCCCCAAGCTTCTAGTGTACACAGGAAAGGTCAGTTCCCCTCCCACGAGCCTATATTGGGTTCTATTTACAGTGAGACAAAATCTAATGAGACCAAATAGAGCTAGGCAGCTTTAAATCATTTCAATAGAGAACAGAAAGATAAGATGAGACATCCACAAAGCCATAATGAAGATCTATTCTAACACATTACTCTGAAATACAACCTTAACTGTAAAGTGAAGGATATTAGACAATATAAATCTTTAGCTAAGGAAAATTAAACTTTAACTGCCTAAAATATGTGGTAGAGAAGAATTTCCAGTTTTGATTGTGGTGAAAGAGTTTGTACTACATACATGCCTCTGCCCAGACTAAGTGCTAGCTATGCATGTATATGTGCATATATGAATCTATACATCAGCAACTGTTTGTGATAAAATATAATTATAAAATGAAGACTATATATCATAAGATGGACATAAATCATGTGCAGAGCTAGCTAAAGGCACCAAGATAAAAAAGCAAACAGAGAATATTTAACTCTTGCATGTAAGGAATCACTGTGCATGAGAACAGGTTGATAAAGCTTTCCCCCAAGGATTGCCCTCACTCTGTATGCTGCAGGGGTATAGAATTTGAGGACACAAGAACAGCTGTATACTAGTGGACAAGGAAGCTCTTGGAGGATGGAAGTCCCCAAGTACACAGAGACACTTTCCTTAAATCCTGGCTTGCATCTATAAATGAGATTTCCAGAACAAGGGGAGAAACAATAGTAAAATATCTGAGAACAGCGAGAAGGTTTTAGCACTGCCAATAAAGGGAGAGTTTGGAGTTTATATCCTGAGTTGCGCTGGCGAGGTGACTCAGCAGTGAACCCTTGTAAGCACCAGAGTTCAGGTCCAAGTACCTGAGTTTGGTTCTTAGAACCCACATCAGACAGCCCACAGCCACCTGTAATTCAGGCCAGGACATTTGACAGCCAGCTCACCCAGGCACCTGCATCATATGCACTCATCCCCACACAGCCACATATACATACAGAAAGTTTAAAATAAAAATGAGTATTAAAAAACAATGCATCCGTGTAGGGGAGTGCCAGGGCGGGAAGACAGGAGTGGGTGGGTGGGAAGATGGGGGGTGGGTGGGGGGAGAGCACCCACATAGAGGCAGGAGAAGGGGTAATGAGATAAGGGGCTTCTGAAGGGGAGACCTGGAAAGGAGAAAACATCTGAAATGTAAATAAAGAAAATATCCAATAATTAAAAAAAAAAATTTCAAACCAAGTTAGGAGAATAGACAAAACATTACACTACAGGCTTTCTATAGACAATCCCCCACCCCAAATACCTTATGGTTTAGAGGTAGAAATGTTGACCTAGGGATAAGAATTTATGAAAAGTCTATAGGCAAATATTCTAAGAAAGTACAGAACAGTCTTCCACAAATTTAGGGTAATAACTTAGTAATTTAAGTGCCCGTTGGAACCAAAATAAATAACCTTCAGGTATAGAAAACAGAATTTAGCTCCCTACACTTGCTATGTCCAGTATAAATAAAAATGTTACCAGACCCAAGGACAAAATTAGTAAAATATGTCCTATGGACAAAAGGCAATGGATAGAAATATGCCCTGATGTTATACAGATATACAAATCTTTGGAATCAGCTAGAACTACTGAATCAGTTAGAAATACTGAATTAGTTAGGAATACTGAATTAGTTATTATAAGTTTGTTAAGTAAGTTGAAAGACAGTAACTATGAGACAGTATAGGGGAAATCTCAGCAATGGAGACTAAATAGAAGGATGAGAGAGACATGGTATTGGGATGGCCTCTGCATGCACTCAACAAACCGCAGAGGAATCCTTATAAATTCCCCAACCTGACTATCACAGCAGAATATACATCAATCTAAAAAGTCAGGCTGTTAGGTGTTAACCTTGAACATAATAGAATTAGAAATTCTTCTTATGAGACATGAATGGGAGAGAAAGCTCAGCCTCATAATCACATCAAAATAGAGCTCCCTGCCACTATGTCTTCTCTGCAACAATGAACTGTGTCTCCTCAAACTATGAACCCAAATGTGGTGGTTTGAATAGAGATGGCCCCCCTTCCCACAAACTCCCCTACAGGCTCATGTATTTGCGTTCTTAGCTCATAGGGGGTGACACTATTAGGAGGTGTGGCCTTATCACAGTAGAGGTGGCCTTGTTCGAGGAAGTGTGCCACTGTGGAGGCAGCCTTTGAGATCTTAAATGAGCACAGTCTTCTTGCTACACGTGGTTTAAGATGTAGAACTCTTAGCTCATTTTCCAGCACCATGTATGCTTGGACAATGCCATGATTCCCACCACGATGATAAGGGACTGAACCTCTGAATCTGTAAGCTAGACCCAATTAAACGTTGTCCTTGAGAAGAGTTGCCATGGTCATGGTGTCTATTCATGACAATGGAAACTTAGACACCAAGTAAGCCTTTCCCTCTCTTAAGCTGAATCTTATTTGATACTTGGTCACAGAGATGCAGACGGTAATTAATATAGAAAACTGTTTCTGTGGGCTGGCTCTATGACTGGGACAACCTGGCCGTGTGGTTTCTAGATGTTTGGAACTGTTTTCTGGAAGAGCTGTGGAAGAATTTGGATCCATGGGTAAAAAAGGCCTTCGGATGCTGTACATACAGCCTAATGGACTATTCTGATGGGATTTTGGGAAACCAGAATGCTGATAAGACGTGCAAGGCGAAGAGTATCTGTACCCATGAAGCTGTAGTGAGGAACAAGGACTCTAATGGGGCTCTCTTGTTTTATTTTGCCAAAGAACCAGGCTGTGTTTTGCTTGGGACCTGAAAGTATGAGTGGTGTTGAAATAAAAATAGAAAATCAATGAGCTAAGTTGTTTGGCAGAAGGGATTTAAAGACATCATAATATCCAGGCTGGGGTATGTCAATAACCCAAGGCAAAAAGCTTGAACCAGTTATGGGTATAAATATAACAGATAAGGGCAAAGCAGCTATGTTTGTTTTAAAGTTTTGCATGATTAATGTTAAGACACAGAACTTTATACTGGGAAGTAGGAGAACTGTTGGGGTCATTAGACTCTAGCTTGTAAAACTGCAAAATTATTTTGAAATTTTCATTTGTTATATAATAATTGAATGATGGCAGCATCCAGGGCATCCTGACAAATAAGGACCACCTAGTGGTTTCCTGGATTCAGCTTTGCGGGGACAAAGATCCTACTGTGCTTGTGGTTCAAGGGAGCCAGGCTACACCGTGAGCTGACAGGTTCCAAGAAGCCAGAGTCTACCAATGTGTAGCAGCGTCAGATTTGCTGCATGGAGCTCTAAGAGGGCGACACAGAAAGCTGTGAGGATGAAGACAAAATTGCAGGCGGGCGTGGTGGCACACGCCTTTAATCCCAGCCTGGTCTACAGAGTGAGTTCCAGGACAGCCAGGGCTATACAGAGAAACCCTGTCTCGAAAAACCAAAACCAAAAAAAAAAAAAAAAAAAAAAAGACAAAGTTGCAGTATCTCATGGGACGTTGGGAAGGCAAAAGATGTCTGCCGAGCAAAGCTTCATTCATCTAGTGAAGATTACAGAAGGGTGAGGACACAGTGGGGAAGGAAGTCGTGCTGGAGGAGGTGGGGCCACCAAGTGTCCTGGAGCACTGAGGATAACTCCATGTGCTGAGATGCCACACATGGGGTTACAGGACTGTGCGCTGAGTCTGCTGGGATTCTGCCCGGCTGTGCTACAGTATTTTTTTGCCCTTTTCCCATTACTTCTTCCTGGGAATGTGAGTGTGAATATGATTATCTTCCTTCCTTCCTTCCTTCCTTCCTTCCTTCCTTCCTTCCTTCCTTCCTTCCTTCCTCCCTCCCTCCCTCCCTCCCTCCTTTCCTCCCTTTTCTTTCTTTCTTTCTTTCTTTCTTTCTTTCTTTCTTTCTTTCTTTCTTTCTTTCTTTCGTTCTTTCTTTCTTTCGTTCTTTCATTTGTTTCTTTGTTTCTGTCTTCCTGTCTTTCTTTCTTTCTTCCTTCCTTTTGCAATAATGGTTTTGGTTATCAATTTGGCAAGGAATATACTTGCCATGGCTACTTACCATTGCCAACCTGATTAGATTAATTAATAAATGCCTAGAGCATTTCATGAGACATGCTTTGGAACTTTTCTATGAGTGCTTTTCGTGCAAGTGTTAACCAAGGGCATAAAACCTGTCCCAAATGCACAGAGCACCGTCCCATGGTTGTTATCTAAATTAAATAAAAAGGGAAACTGAGAAATCTGGTGAAATCCTGACATCTCCTCTCTTTGCTCTTTGTCTGCCAAGAAGCGAGAAGGCCAGATGACATGCCTACTGCCATGGAGCCCCCTGCTGTCTGTCAGATCTTCTCTGCCTTCCACCATGAGCTGCAATTCCCCAAAAGCCCCTCCTTGCTTGAGTTGCTTCTCCTTAAGTCACAGAAATGAGAAAAGTAACTAATTAAACACAATGTTAATCCTTTAAGTTGCATAGAGATGTTTCTGGATCTGCCTATATTGTCAATCTCTGCTTTATCGATTTTTGCTCACAAATAGATTAATAATTACATAACAATTTAATTAGCCCATTCAAAGAATCAACTTAGGGCTTATTGACTATTGTTAATTGTAAGGTTTTGCTTGTTTTGTGCTTTTCTGTTTTTTGGTTGTGTGTGTGTGTGTGTGTGTGTGTGTGTGTGTGTGCATCAATGTATCTCTCTGTGTGTACATGTTTTGAGAATGGATTTTCTATGTAGCTTAGAATAGTCCCCACCTGCTAAGCCACCCTATCAGTATCTGTCTCCTGAGTGCTGGAGTACAGACATGGGCCATAACTCTCTGCTACTGAGTGCTATTGGTGGCATTTATTTGTAAATTTATCTTTTTATCGTTTCCTGGCTTTCACTTTATATTTAATTACATGTCAAATTTCATTTATTTATTTATTATTATGTATATGGGTGTTATGCCTGTCTGCATGCCTATGCATCCACCATATGTGTACAATCACTGCAGGCCAAAAGAGGGTATTAGATTCCCTGAGATGGGAGATACAGTTATGAGCCACTATATGTGTTCCAGGAATCAAATTTGAGTACTGTGGAAGAGCAGCCAGTGCTCTTAATTGTTGAACCTTCTCTCCAGCCATAGTATGAAATATTTTTCACTTCATTATTTATTTGATAAATATAATCACTTAAAAATCTGTCTTTAATTTTTAAAAATATATTTGGAGCTCTATTTTTTTAATTAACTTCTAACACTTATAAAAGCATAGCATCTGGGTATTTAGCCATTAGCTGATTTATATTGCTGACTCTATTACCAAAAGAAGGGGCAAAGTATTGGCATATAAATATTAACTTTGAAAGCTGTGCATTTAAACTTTATTTTTAGGGGAAAACTTATGCATATATTTATTTAAAATTACTATGGGAGTGATAGCTCTTTTCTGTAAAGTACATGCCCATAGGCTTGTTGACACGGGCTTTCCATACCATCTCAGGAGCTCCCAAATTGTGAATAGGAGCAATCTTGGGGTTCCTAGCACCTTATTATCCAATCATTCTGATAAGAGATATGTTTCCCAATTGAGGTATAATTTAAATTCTCTGTCATATAATGGCAGAGCCGTTGGTTGTAAAGTTTAATAAGGCTTAGCTAAGGCTACATGGGTGTGACCCCATCACGATCCAAAACATTTCTACGTCCCTTTAAAATTTTCCAGGTTCTTTCCATGGCTTACCATACCACAAGGTTCAGCCCCTTCTGAAAAGGATGTTTAGTTTATACAAGGCATCAGCATTTCCTAAAACTGAAGTCACAAGTGCAGCATCCCCAGCGAGATAGCTTAAGACAAGAAAGGTCATCCTACCTAACTGTACAGAAAGCCACAGTCAATGGCATTCCAAATGGGTATCCCGAAAGACCAGCTGATGGAGTCCTGAATGTGCAAGTTCTTAGTGTCTTTTTAGAGTTGGGTAGCAGCATGTTAGAAAACAGAAATGCTTCAGGAAGTCACTTGTCCAACTGACCCTGGAAAGATCCAATATGGCCCAACACACTCTCCAGTCTTTACATTACCTGGTCAGCTTCTGAGTCTGAAGGCACCACGAGTACCACATCACCCCTTTGTAGGGTAAGTTCATCAGAGTTCGCTGCCTCGAAATCATGCAGGGTTTCCACCTGCAACATATTGAAAAGGGATCTGTTAATTTTAGAAAGAGGGCTGAGTGTGGTGACTCTGCACCCATGCGCCCAAGAGTCTGAGGCAGGACACTAGCCATGACTTCACGCCTAACTAGTGAGCTCCAGACAAGCAAGGGCTGTAGGCTACAAAGTGAGACCCTGCCTCAAAATAAAAAGAAAGAAGCAAAGGGAAAGAAGGAAGGAAGGAAGGAAGGAAGGAAGGAAGGAAGGAAGGAAGGAAGGAAGGGAGAGAGGGAAGGAAGGAGGGAAGGAGGGAGGGAGGGAGGGAGGGAGGGAAGGAAGGAAGGAAGGAAGGAAGGAAGGAAGGAAGGAAGGAAGGAAGAGGGAACATCATATTTCCTGATAAGATTACACAGACACTGCTAGAAGCTTCTTTGAGTACATACGATGAAGATATATATTGCAATCCTGCCATGGATGGGGTGTGGTCTGTGGCAGAGGTTCATTTGTGGGTGTGGGTAGTAAGAGGCATGGAGAAAATCAAGACAAGGACTGTAGGACCAGGCCACTGAGGTGATACCTTCAAAAGAATTAGCCGGTTTTTCATAGGACCCTGGTTCTTTTCTTTTTTTCTTTTTCTGTTTCTTTTTTTTTTTTTTAAGAAGAAAAGGAGAGGGAGATTTCCCTTACTCTGGCTTTCTGTGTCATGTGACTTTTCCTTCTCACAAGATAGCATCTGCACGCCGCCAGAGCACAGCCCCTGACAGTGTCCTTTAAGCTTCCCATTGTAGGCTAAATAGATCACTTGTCTTTCTAAAGACCTAGAATCCAGCATTCTCGTATCATAATACAAATTTAATATCATGAAACAGGTTAATACAATGTCCAAGGGGAGGAGAAAGCTTCAAAACACTTTTGAAAATACTTTTTATTTCTTTAACACTCTTGCTTCTTACTGACTTGTATGAGGCCATCTGTATCTATATTTATTAATTCAATGCAATATACAATAGCTGAAACTTTAGCTTGTTAGTTTTCATTAGCTATTTATTGTAACTGATGACTGTTTAAGTTGAGCTAAACATGCTAAGGTAAAAAGCTTTTTGTTAAATAATGAAACACCAGGCAAACCACCATTTGCATGTTATATAAGAATTAGTATTTAATTATACAAATGATTTTTAAAAATACATTTCACCCTTTTCTATCTTATCAGATTATGCCACAGCAGCCTGCTTTTCCTTCCTTCTTTCTTTCTTTCTTTCTTTCTTTCTTTCTTTCTTTCTTTCTTTCTTTCTTTCTTTTCCTTTCTTTCTATCTTTCTATCTTTCTTTCTTTCTTTCTTTCTTTCTTTCTTTCTTTCTTTCTTTCTTTCTTTCTTTCTTTGTATTATGGGAAAAGCAGAAATGCTAACACATGTAATACCCATCCTTCAGCTTGAGAGATTGTCTAGTCCTGGACAGTCTTATTTCTCCTGGGTTGATTCCTTACAAACACCTGCACATCCACGATGAAGCAGCCTACTTTTAAAATATGTATTTTCTGTGTAGAATAAAAACTATCAGAGCTATAACTGACTGTTATCCAAAAATTAATTCATGAGAGCAGAAGTCCAGGGAAGGGCTGAGAAGTGCACCTTGGGTCACACTGCAGTGATTGGCAATGTAAGCATGAGTCCTTCGTGCCCCATCTTGCCTGGCACAAATTCCCTGGGTTTTATGTGGACTGCTTAAACAACTAACCAGGTCTGTAGCCCTAATATTAACCTGTATGTTCAATTATTTTGCCCAATTAATCCCTTTATCATACCCATGCCTTCCAGTACAAAGTAGCAGTTTCCTTCTAAAGAAGGGACAAAGAGAATGAATAGAGATATTCAATCCCATTCTTATGAACACAAATTTGATATACATTTAAAAGAAAAATAGGCATCCAAGCTGGTGGTCTGTGCCCGTCGCCCAGATGTCTGGGAGGCTAAAGCAGAAGTTCACACGGTGAAGACCTGCCTATCAAAATGAGCAAGGCCCTGTCTCAAATTAAAAAGGACAAAGGTTTGAGGCAAAGTAGCAGAGTGTTTGTTTGCTCGGCATGCACAAAGCTCTGAGTTTGCCCTCAGGACAGCAAAACAAAGAACCTACCAAGCAAAACAAGGGCTGTGTTTTGAAATACAGTATCAAATTATACAATGCTTACAATTTCTAATCAGATTCTTCTGGGGACCTTATCTGCCACATCACTGGGCTGTAAATGGCATTTCTGGGCAATTACTATTGTTGTTTTGTTGAGGGGTAAGGAGGCTTTAGTCCCTGGCCAGAAAATCTTTCTTCGCAGGGATGGAGGCTTGTTTTTTCTTTCTTTTTTTTTTTTTTTTTGATCCTTTACACAGAAGGCCCATAGTACCTTTAGACACTCGTTTTTGGACTATTTGTTGATCCCTTATTCTGCATTTGGACTGGATGACTCTGTGACCTGCCTGTTTGACAACTCCTTATGAAACATACTGTGACTTGAAAGGCCTGGTCTGAGCCAGGCTAAACAGACACAGCTCTGAAGGAGGAGGCATAGGAAGGTACTACCATAGATCTTGCTTGCCCTAAATACAGATTTGGGGTCATTTTCCCAGGAGAGGTCAGGGTAAAGGGAAAGCAAATTTAAAAAAAAAATACACAAAACGACGACGAAGACAACAACAGAACCCAAACGCTGGAAAACCAGAACGTGGTGAAAGAAAACTCAAATGACAATGACCCTGAAGTGACAATACAAAGACCTTGTAGAGAAAGCCAGGAGGCAGTTCCTGAGTGGCATCCCCTGCAGACAGCGAGGCATCCATAGCACCTGCAGATGCAGGCATAGCAGCCTGAGAATCCAGAGGCGTGGGCTCTGTAGCCACTTCCTGCTTCTCACCCGCTGAGCCCTGGGTAGCCACATCCTCAGCGGCCTCCCTCGGTTCAGTACCCGGAGCAGTTTCTTGGTGTTCTCCTTCCCCTTCATGGTTGGAGGCTGGCTCAATGACAACAGAAGGGATGACCTGGTGGGTAGAGACGTGGACAGCGTCATGGCCTGGGAAATGATTGGTGTACTTGCTCCTAGGTCGGTATTGTCTCCCAGCCACCCACTTTCTCTGTCCCACTAACCCACAATTCCAAGCCCACTAAGTTTGCCGACTGTAGACTTAGGCCTTGTGTTTGTCCTGACTTTGTCACTCTTGAGTACTAAACAATTAGTGGGAATCCTATCTTGATCCTTGAGCAGAAACGCTCCTGGAAAATGGGAGGGTCCTACAAGCAATTTCAGAGCGGTGTGAGGCTGAAAAGAGAGAGGGTCTGCCCTGAGCGGGTAGGAGGCTATTCTGAGAAGAAAATACAAGGGAGAACTTCCTGTTGCTGTCACACTTTGCGATGGCTGTTTATGACCGCCCATGTGGCCTGGCACATACTGACTTTGATTGCCAAAGGGGAAGAGGAGTCAGAACCAACTCTAACTTCCTGTGTGTGTTCATCTGACTGTTTTATTGAAAACTGGGATTAGCTTCAATGAAAGAAGCCCTCTAGGGATCTGAGATACTCTAATAATGATAAACATGAAGTAGTGATAATAGTAATTCAGAGACACTACTTATACTGAGTTCCCAGCAAAGGCTTTGGAGGGCATTTATCACTCAAATAGCTCTTCCTACCTCTCTCCATTATGGGTTTTCTCATTGTGGTGGTCTGAGTAAAAATGGCCCCCATAGACTCATAAAGCGTGGCATCATGTGACCTTTGAAGGAAATGTGTCACTGGGGTGGGGGGTGGACTTAGTTAGAAGTTTCACAGAAGCTCAAGGCAGGCATAGCGGCTCACTGTCTCTCTTGCCTGTGGACCCAGAAGTAGAACTCTCAGCTCCTTCCCCAGCACCTTTCCTGTCACATGGCACCAAGCTTCCCACCACAGCTGTAATGGACTAAACCTCATAACTATAAGCCAGCCCCAATTAAATGCTTTCCTTTATAAGAGTAGCTGTGGTCATAGTGTCTGTTCACAGCAATAGAAACCCAAAGACACTCCTCCCAGCCTTGAGTAGGCTAAACAAACCCACAAAGGCTTTACAACCAAGCAGTCATCTGGCCTCATTGCATTTGCAGTTTCCTACAGCGGGTGTGAGGAGTAGACTGCCTGGTGAGCTTGTTTTGTAACTCAATCCAGCTGAAAGGGGAGATCTGTGGGCTATATAAACACAATGCTGAATATCAAACTTTGAGCCTTGATCAGAACTTTGTCTTGGCGCACCCTGTTCTTTTTCATTTCCAGCCCCCCTTTCAGGTAACCCAGTTCATCCATGGCCGCCGGAAAGCTACACTCGTCTGTGCTCTATTCCTTCTCTCTATCATGACTGAAGTTTCTTTCTCCTTCTGTGCTTCGGTCACAGATGTAGAAAGTCCACACCACACACAGGCAGCTACTGCCTAGCCCAGTAGGAAATACCCCACTAGACAGCGGCTCTTCTTAGTTCCTCAAGGAACCATTACCTGAGGAGCACCCGATTCAGGCTCTGCTGGTTGAGGGCTCTCACTGATTGCAAGCTCCGCGCTTTCCCCGTCAATTTTGGCTCCCTCTGGACTTTCTCCTTCTCCAGCAGGGAGGGCTGCCTTCTCTGCCTCTGCTTCCTCTACTGAGGCCCCCTCAGTTGGCACTGCAGTTTCCACAGTCTCGCCAGTATCAGTTGCGGGAGGGATCTGTAAGGTAGAGAGAAGTCACTATGCCTGTGTCTCCAGAGCCTTCACAAGGCCTTTGGCCCACTCCATCATACTTCCCCAACAGCTAAAGCCCAAGCACTGAGCTGCTTAGCCATAAACAAATTCCCAGACGTCAGGGGCAGCAGAAACTACTAACTCAGAGCTCACTTTTCCTCAGAGCATCCAATGATATGGATTCTGCATCCCTTGGTTTTCCCTGCAGCCAATATGGTGGATGGCATTGAAACAGGTGACTTATACCATCATTTAAAGGAGATTGGTAATTGGTGGGTGGATCTTCCTCAATAAGCTATTGTGTTTGTTGTTGTTGCTGTTGCTGCTGCTGCTGTTGCATGAAAGCGGATTGCAGTGGATTGAGCTTTAGGGAGCACCTGTTACAACACTGAAGGGAACTGGGTTCCTGTGAGGCCTGACTATGGAGAAAGACCACGGTGTGATGACGTCCCATCATGTAGTCACAATCAGGATGGCTGTACTTTGTAAACTTCGCCACATCTGTGTGGATAAGGCTTCACAGCTGAATCACCTTCAGGCAATGGGAGTAAAGGTTGGGTTTCCCCCAAAAGAACACTAGAGGACGAGGGGGATCAGCAATATATAAATCTCCTTGGAGCCACCTGCTGGCGAGGGGAATGGCACAATCAGACTTTGAGTCTTTACGAAAGGAAGCAAAATTGAAAAAGTTTCCAGTAGTATTTAAAATGTGTGCTGATGAAATAAAGGGGGCACCATCACAAGTCTTAAATTTGGACACACTGGCTTAGAGTCTAACCTTTAATAGGACTCTAGTAATACCGGCATTGGACACACTGGCTTAGAGTCTAACCTTTAATAGGACTCTAGTAATACCGGCATAGGAGACTTGATTTGAGAAGGTAGAATCACAATGACTACTGAGAAAGAATGTTAAGACTGAGTTTATATAGTATACCCAGGATACATATTGCAAACATTTCTCTAACTTTTTGATGGGTTTAGCGTCAGCTGGTGCTTTCCTTTCCTGAATCAGCTCTGCGCTGTTCACTGTATTAAGTCAGGAGAGCCATACTCTTACAAGCATTGGCTCTCCAGCCTGACTTCTGAAGTAGGTGGTGGAGAATAGCAGGGTTCATGGGCATCACAAATGTGGCATGGGATTGTGACCTCACAGGCACTCATCATGGTATTCTCTAAGGCCTTTCTTCTGCCTCAAAGTCACAGCTACTATATTTCTTAAAATAACCTTCCATATGTGGCTGGAGAGATGGCTCATCAGTTAAGAGACTGCTCTTCCAGAAAACTCAGATTCAATTCTCAGCACCCAAATAGGAGCTCACAACTGCCTCTAGCTGCAAGATCTGAGACCCTCATAAAGACATACAAGCAGGAAAACACCAAAGCGCATAAAAATAAATAAATAAATTATAAAAAGATCTTCTATGAAGCACTTTTTCTAAATATCATAATTTTTACCTTGGGGATAAAAGCTATATCATTGGACACATGATGAAATGTCACTCATATTCATAGAAATGTCCCTGTCTCATGTGAGAATCTCCTATTATATAAATGTAGACACTGACCTTATTTCTTTATTCTTACTCTGTTATTAAATACATGGATTCAGAAAAGTGATCCTCTTGTGTGAACTGCAGCTGATACTAATTGAAATGGATTTTAGATGCTGATACTTAATTGAACTGAGTTTAAGTTATGTGAAGGTCTGTGTTTCAGTGAATAACTGAAAAGACTGACAACAAAAATAAATTAAAAATGTAAGAGAATCCCTTTTCTCATTTTAAGTAAACAATGATTCTTATAGATGTTATTGTCACTGTTGCCAAGAGAAGTATAATTTTGTAACAACTTAGGAAGGCATCTGAATCCCCAGAAGAGTATCAAGCAAATTGTTCATTGACTTATTGGTGGTGAAATCAGCAATTTTAGGCTGGGATGAAGCTCAGCGGTACAGAGCTCCCAGCTGACGTCCTAGCTTTAGTGTCAGGTATTGTAATAGAAGGAAGGAAGGAAGGAAGGAAGGAAGGAAGGAAGGAAGGAAGGAAGGAAGGAAAGAAGGGAGGGAGGGAGGGAGGGAGGGAGGGAGGGAGGAAGGAAGGAAGGAAAGGGTAAAGGTAATTTTATTTTTTTAAGATTTATTTTATTTTACATGTGTGCGTGTGTGTGTTTGTGTCTTTATGTACACATGCATGCAGATTTCTGTGGAGGTCAGAAAAGGGGCATCAAGTCTCCTGGAGCTGGAATTACAGGTGGATATGAAGCACCCAGCTGGGTGCTAGAAACTGCATTTGAGTCCTCTGGAAAGACGGCAAGCACTCTTAACCACTCAGCTTTCTCAACAGAAACACCAGAGGTAATTTTAAAACTCATTTGATGCAATCAGAATCTTTAGCTTATGCATGATCATTTTCTGTATGATCATTTTCTGTATGATCATTTTCTGTATGATCTATGTGGGCTGTATCCTATTTTACTACCACAAAATATACTATACATCGTAGCTCTCCTTTGGCTAAGTAATGTGAACAGATGCTGACAGAATCTTCTGGTTGACTCCAACACTGCAGTGACACCAGACACCAGCAGATGGCTCTGTCATACGAAAGGAACCTAATGTCTAGAAAAGGCCTGATAAGATAGTGACAAATATAAGTCACCCAGACCCTGGAGTGAATAGTGCTGAAGAGGGATGCTAATTCTGACTCCTGAGGAAGAAGACAGGCAGAAGCGGAGTGGCTTACTCAGAAAATGAAAAATAAAAGAATTCCTCTCAATTCTTTGCATGATTAGGAATGGATTTTCAATTCTCTAGCCATATTCAATTAACATTTTGATTTTACACTTTGAAGTACTACAATCACTGCTCTTCAGATTTTTCCTCTTAACAAAATTTTCCTCTTAACAAAATCAAAAAACAAAAACCAAAAGCTGAAAGAGTTCTCCCCTGTCCTCAGGCACCTGGTGGCTTCTCTGATGAGGTCCACTCTGCTGCTCACTGTCATGGACTTTCTGCAAATGGGCTTTGTGCTGGGGCCGGGATCAATATTGCCTACAAGCACTGATGGAGAAGGAGCTTTCTGACATCCCAAATGGGCATTTGATGTGAACATTTCAGAATCAAGTCATTTTATTTTCAAAATCTAAATCATCTTTCTACCCCCTTGATGTTGGCCACATTCATCTCAAAATCAACCATATCTTTAACTAGAATGGGGGTCAAGAATATCAGTTGTTGTTTTTTTTTCCTTCTTCTATTTTTGTGTGTGTGCATGTATATGTGGATGTGACCATGTGTGTTTGTGGAGGCCAGAGTTCAGACATTTACTCTCCACTTTGGTCTTTGAAACAGAATCGCTAACTGAACCTGGATCTCACTGATGGGTTAAACTGAGTAGCCCACAAAAGTTCTTGGACCTCTGTCTCTGTCTCCAGGGCTTGGATTATACGCATGTACCACCATGCTAAATTTTTGGTGTGGGTCCTGTGGATCTGAACGCAGGCTCACACACCTGTACAGCAAGCATGCCACCCACTTAGCCCCCTCCTCAGCCTCTGTTCTTCATCTTAAGTAACCACACAGCTAAGGTGGGTAGAGAAGTCACACAACCTAACACCATACAAAAACCCTACATTTGCACAGAGCCCACCAATAAATTTGGGGAGACAGGAAGTTCACACAAGCAACAGAGACTCTTAGAAAGGATTCAACTTCAAATTTTCTACAGGACATAGTCCCTCTCTGAATTTGCATATGGACGATATTAAAGTTTTATTAACTTCCTTTTAAGTTTTTGCTTAAATATTTAGTCTTAATTTATGTGTATATGTTTTGCCTGCATGTATGGGCACTGCCTGGGTGCCTGGTACGTGTGGAAGCCAGAGAAGGGTGACAGAGTGCCCGGAACTGTAGATAATGATGGTTGTAATCCACTTTGTTGGTATTATGGCCTGAACTCAGGTCCTGGGCCAGAACAGCAAATGCTGTTGACCACTGAGCCATCTCCTCAGACCCAGGTTTTTGTTTTGTTTTGTTTTGTTTTGTTTTGTTTTGTTTTGTTTTGTTTGGTTTGGTTTGGTTTGGTTTGGTTTGGTTTGGTTTGGTTTGGTTTTGGTTTTGGTTTTGGTTTTTTTGAGACAGGGTTTCTCTGTATAGCCTTTCTTATAGACCAGGCTGGCCTCAAACCCAGAAATCCACCTGCCTCTGCCTCCCAAGTGCTGGGATTAAAGGCGTGCACCACCACGCCCGGCACCCCAGTTTTTTCAAATTAGAATTAAGTGGAATTTTCTATTTCTATGATACCCTACACTTAGCTTTTCATTTTATTAATAATTCTATTATTTTTATTATTTTTTAATGATGTAATAAATTGTTGAGTTGGCAGATAACCTATGCTTTCATACATAAAGTAACCTTAGGGACCAATAACATATATTATAACCTTCATTTATGTAGTACCTAGTCCAGAAAATAGGATTTTGGCAAGACAGAACCTGATTTCCTATTTGTATATATTCTCTGAAGGCTGTGATAAGCAGCAAAATTCTTAGGAAACATTTCCAACTGTCTACACATTCATGGGCATTTTGCTATCCACAAGCTTGCTTAATGTTGACATTTATCTCTGTTTGCAGTGTGGGTCTTTGGCACAGCCATATCCCCTGGAAATGGCAAAAGCTATAAAGCAAGCACGGAGGTTTGACAAAGTTCCAGCAACACTGAGCCAAATGCTGCCATCACTGTCAACTCTCACACTTGTAGGTTTTGGTCTCTGAGTACTGCATTTTTGGGGGCATTCTGCATTATGATTCATTTTATGTTTCTTCCTAAGAAAATTATGTCCAAGTCCTTTTAGAAAAGTCGTGAACTTACTATCTCTTCTGCTTTTAGGAAAATGACTTTATCTAAACCTATTTGGAAGTCATCCTTATGCCCTGGAAACTGTGATAAGCACAGATGAGGCATGATTCTAGGAATCTTCTCAGGGTATCTTTTCCCAAGCAAACTTAAACAGTAAAATTGGGACAGGATAAACATAGAGATACTTGACAAACTCTCACTGGCCAGGAGAATTGGTAACAGATTCATGACCACTTTTTATAATATGCTTAGAACTCTCTGAAAATGTACTTTAAAGATAGGGGATATTACAGGGCACACACCTGGAGAAATAGAGCTCAGTAAATAGAAGAGATCAACTAAAACAACTTTTCGTACTTTATAAGGCAGATGATGAAACAGTATAGTCAAAGGAGTTAAGTATTAGAATTTTATATTCATAAAAAGACCAATTCACATATTTGCAGTTTGTCTGGGGTGCTTTAAAACTTCAAACAATACCAGCCTAAAAGCAAGCTATATAATGAATTTTCGCTTTGGAGAAGATGTTCTTTAGATTCATTGGAGTTATAAAGGCAACAATAAAAATAAAATTTGTTCTATTTGTACTTTCTAATTGTGACTGAACTTATAACCATGAATATGTAATGAAAAATGAAACACATGTTTAGAAAAAAAAATGATGTAGTCGGTACTTGCTGGATAATCCTTAGTTTGTCTTTGTTCTGTGAACCCCGTATAAAGAAGTCAATTGCTGAAAGATCCCCCTGACCACTGCACCTGACTCAGTCCTTATCTGCTCTCATGTGTCAGCATAGGGACAGAACCCCTGCAAGTTTTCCATGTACATCATGGTTTAAAAAAAAAAAGTATGTGAGCAGTCAGATGGATCTGCAACCCAGCACAAAAGATATCCATAAATTCACTCATATCTTCAAAGCCTGCATAGACTTGATTTTGAAAAAGTATTTTTAGAGAATAAATATTTATAGATTCACAGGTCTAACATATATACCATTGGTTCAATATCGGGCCATCACCAACTCATGAAAGTAAAATGATAAGGAATTAATACATATATGTCAGAAAAACAGAGGAGACAGGATAGTGACCATGGACATTCATTTGGTTTTGAGTTATGCAGCCCCACCCCTCAGCTTGTAATACTATACATGGCAGCCTAGTTGCATCACCTGCACATATTATGTATAAACACTCTTATCCAAACAATGCACCTGAAAGGTCACAACCTCCTTAAACTCCCACATGCACCAGGCTCCATGTGTTGGCATTTCTGAACAATGGTATAGGCTTCCCCACCCTTGGTAACAAATCATACAGCTACTATTCAAGTGAATTCCAAACCTAGTTAGGTATGAAGACTAGAACCGCCAGTCTGGCTGGAACTACTTTTGCTGCATATGTAGTAAAACAAAAATGTCCTCTTTTAGGGACCATCTTATGGTCTGATAGATTAGGTTATGTCATCACTCTACTATGCATGTCCTTTCTCATAATGCATCTGGTTTTAATCATATGAATGACAATTTATGCACAGGCATAATATTCTCTCATGTGTCCTGCTCTCAGTCCTGTCAGTGTATCTCTCTTTAATCTTAATTTATCTTGTTTCGTTTGCAGGTCCGTATGAGACCTCACATTCTATTGCTTTGGATAAGAAGCCAAGAGCCTGAAAACACTCTGTGCATCCCTGACTGCCAGTAGCACATAGACAAAAACAACAAAGTTATCTCGGGCTATTTGTTCTCTAATTACTGGACCTTTCCAACTCTCTCAGGTGGAACACAGAAATAGGCTTCACTCTCTCCACTGACAAAAGAAATACATCAGAATGATCAAGGGACAGTTTTAAAGAGCCACACCATGGCTACATGGCAGTTTCCTTAATGCATATAGTCTCATTGATAATGATGATGATGATGATGTCAGAGAAATATCCAGGCTAGCTAAAACCTGGATAGGAAATGATACATAGGTTCATGGGTGAAGATAGAAGGAAGCAGTGGAGTGAATGGAAGGGGAAGGGGACAGTGCTCACCACAGCTTCCTCCTTTGGCTCCTCCATCTCTAGTCCAAGGTCCAGCCCAGCAGTAGGTGCAGCAGCAGTGGCAGGAGGCTCCTCTGCTTGGGGCTCTGTAGGTAGAGCCTGCTCAGTTTCAGCCTTGAGTTATTTGGGAGTAAGAAGAAAAGAAACCTCAACATGTGAATAGATGACATTGCAGAATTCTGGACAATCCAGAATCTCATCATCATTCAGAACAGGCAGCCAGTCTCACTGAATTCATTCTAGAAAAATGAATTCTCTCATCTAGTGTCACTGGGTCTTGTGGAACTGAAAAGTCATGGAGTGCACCTGTGTTGAGCTCCTTCTGAACAGGATTCACTTATAGAGAGGGAGAGGGAGAGGGAGAGGGAGAGGGAGAGGGAGAGAGAATATTAAAGAGAATGTTTTTAGAAGGTCCAACATTGGACAAGTGAAAGGAGTCAGAAAGAATCTAAATATCGCGTAGTCCTGTGATATATATATATATATACCAAAAAATGGAAGGATCATTCCAGTATACAAATTAAATATATTTATTTGACGCAATGTATCTCTTCCAAAGCAGGGAGAGTAGGCTTGGCAACCTGGCTGCTCCAGAAACTGCAGGATGTTGGAGCTCCTGGGTCACTCCCTTCTTTTTGATCGCCCAAAATAACTCTGTAGCAATCAAAGTAATACTTGAAGAATTATTCCCCATGGTCTCAGTTAGACCCTTTATACCATAGGGGCAAAATAAGATGCTGTTTTCTCCATGAGTCTGCTACATGTAATTAGCCTATAATATCCCTTACACACTGAATCAGGTCTCTAGCATCTTAACTCAAAACCTTCTGCTCTTCCTGTATATTTAATTAATGCAGCACATAATGAATTCTACATAAAAGTGACAGGGAAAGTGTTCTAAAGCTGCTGAGAAGCCAAGAGAAGGTTTGATGCACCATTCATAAAATATAAAAAAAATATTGTGCATTTTAAAAATGCAAAGATAACTGAAAATACAGAACAATGTTTGGATCATTGGCTTACATGTCTAGAAATCTGGGAAAATTCTGGATCTTTATTTAAATAAGATCAATGAGGGTGGCTTTAGACATGAGTCTAACTGTAGTTCCTTGTTAAAATCAAAAAGCACAGCGATACCATGGAATGAACAGATCCAGGATTGGGATTTTCTCACAAGCACACATGTTCACTGAGTTCTCACAATTGTGGCTGTGATTTAAGTTCTAGGGGACAAACACAGCTTACTAGTAATGAGCAAACATGAATCACTCTATAAAGCCCACTACTGAAATTAGTCTTAAGGGTCACTCTTTTATTCCTTCTGAGATATGAAAATATAAATATTTTCTTACTATATACCAATAAAGTTAATTTTTAAAGCAACATCTTATGGGGAAATCTGAAGTTTTATTATGTGAATTAGGCTCTGATTCAACTGTTTTTGCTGTTGTTCCTCCAAGGTATCTGCCTTGACAGAAGTTAATGGACCAGTAACATGCTATGCCTACTTGTGGGCTCTAGAAGTGATTCTTCTTTCAGAATGAAAATTTGTCAGAATAAAGCTGGCTATGTTGTTCTGGAGCACATATTCTGAAACCCCGCAGTGATGAGAATAAGCCATGTCAGTACAGAGACAGAGAAGGACTGGGAGAGTCAAGAGTCTATTTATAAGCCAGCGTGGAACTTGCCTTCCAGTACTGCTTTTTCAGGCTTAGAAGGGCTATTCAATACAAACTCAGAGGATTGGTGGGCAACTAAGGAACAAGGTCTGAAGACTTAAAATGGTTTCAACTGGTACATGGTTTTATTCTGAGGGCCATGAGACATGAACCAGGAGATATGCAGCTGGATGCCAGCTTCAATCCCCTCTGCTCAGCTCAGTCAAGGGGCCCAACGTTATGACTTCTGCTGTTCCTGAGATTCCACACAGAATCAACATATTGATAGTTATAGTTTATAGTTCCAGTGCAGCTGATTGCCTACTGCCTTGTAGCAAGAATCTTAGTTGCATTTGCAATGCTGGGCAGGACAAGCTGTGCTTTTCAGCAGAGAATTCTGTTTCGGAGACTACATGAGGAGAGGACTAGAGGAAAAGCAAGAAAGGTCACATGACCAACACAACTAACACTAGTGTGTGGAGAGATTCTCATGGCACTGAAAGGTCATGGTTCTAAGCTTGGACTGTCTGTGTTGGTGTAGTGCTATGAGTTTAAGCATGTCCAATAGCTTTTCTCCTCTTACTGGATTTCTGAGTTTAATGTAACTGTTCACAATTGATAATTAAAAAAAAACCTCATTATCCAAATTATATCACCAAGGCTGAGAATAACCACTATGAGGATGGGCATAACAAGCCTCTCTGGTTTAGTAATTAATACCATACCCTTAAAAAAAGAGACAGAGCTTCTGTTCTCCACTGCTTGTGCAAAAAGCACAAAAGCATGATAATACATTGACAAAATACCAGAATATTACCAAAATTAATTTTTAGACAAATTTTTCAGAATGTCTTATTTCAAAGTAAACATATACCTTGTGAAAAAATGCCGATCCAATGTCTGTTTCATTCCATAGGATAGGTACACTTTTTGATTTTAACAAGGAGCTATAGTTAGACTCATGTCTAAAGCCACCCTCATTGTTTATATTTGAATAAAGCTTCAGAATTGGCCCAGATTTCTAGAAATGTAAGCCAATGATCCAAACGTTGTTCTGTAATTTCAGTTATGTTTTCATTTTTAAATGCACAATAGTTTTGAAGTTTTTTTATGAATTATGTATCAAACCTCCTCTTCGCTCCTCTTCAACTTCAAAAGTCCTTCATAGCACAGAGTCAGCTGGCCAGGGAAGAGCAATATTAATAACCTCTGGGACCCTCAGCAAGCACAAGCCCTCTCTCCTACAGTAGGGTGAACACACAGTGACATCTCTCAAGGTCTCTTCAGTCGGCTTGATGAGGAAGCCGCTGAAAGGCTTCCCATGGGAACTGTCCTTCCCACTTCCCAAGAATCTCCTCTAGTCTCCAGAGGAATTATTTCCTACTTAGTCCATGATGTTAGTCTCTTCATTAGCTGGCCTGTAAGTGCTTCTCTCTAGAACTTATAAAATGAAGGGATGAGATGAGAAATTAGTAGCTCTAAGCTCAAGGAAAAAGGCAGTAATATATTAGTCAAAACATAAATTCTTGGGTCAAATTCATTTTTAATCCTGTAGCTTAAGTTACAGTCACATAGAGACCTGTGACTTTGATGGACTTATTGTGTTCCACTGAGGGTCGTAAGTATCACAGGAAGCTGGTTCCTGCTGGTGTCACTGTGCCAGAAACAAACAAGTTCAGAGTCAGATTCTACAGATGTTTTCTTCCCATTTTTTTTCTGAAAAAAAGGTCCCCCTATAAAAAGCTATAAAAATCATACTATGCATATTAAAGTTCAGATAGGCTAGTGTAGCCAACTAACTTTCAACTGTTCCATGATGACAACTGTCACATCAACACACAACTGGTCACATCAATTTACCAAGCCACCTACCATATTCTGATCTGCCTGCATGGTGAATAACGAAGTGTCCTGGGCCTGAAAAGAAAATGGGCCATTTTAAACTAGCAACTACCAGTTGTATCGATACATTTTAATGTTTTTGAAAGTTCTCTTTAAATTATTTTTTAAAAACTACCAAGTAAGTATTAACATGAGTTATTCTAAACATAGGTCTGTATTAGCAGAAGGGCCCAGGAAACACCACTTTCTTGAAGAGAGCCTGAGCATGGTTTCTGATCGTCAGATGGCTTCCCCCCCAACCCCCCCGAGAATCACTAAGTGTATCACTGTTTGTGATACTACTGTATGCCAGTAGTAGAAAAATTGGTATAGCTGGATTCTGGGTTAAGTGCACTGCACACAACAATGCTATTTCCATTACTCAAGTTGGAAGCAGGGAGGTCAAATTTTGTACTGATGCTCTTAATCATCTTGTTGGATCAGCAACACAAAACCCACACAGAAACGAAGTACAACATTCTCAGCTGGGAGATCTCATAAGAAAACCATCTCCTTACCTGGGTGAAATCATTAAATGAACCCCCAGAAGCCTAAAAGAAATGGAAACCAAGTATGACTTTTTTTCAACAACTTCACTGGATGAATGAATATCCATTAGACAGGCTGAAGAGAAACGACTACCACACACAATTGAAAAATAATACAACAGGTTGCTTTGTTCGAAAGTGCTCAGGAATGACAAAGAGCCGTGCTGTATTATTATAAATAGGCTGACAAAAAAAAAAGAGAAAGATGCATGTGCTTCAGTGTTCACCAACACTGACCTTCTCAATAATGATGAGGTCATTCTAGCAAGAACTATTGGGGTTAATATCTCTTTTCGGTCACTGATATGAATCACTTTAATGAACAGCAACGGAGATTCTACAGTTTTAGTGAGACTGAGTAAAACATTTCATGGGTTTTTTATTGGAGTGGAGCCACATTAGTGACAGTAAGTAAATCTCTGTTGCTCATGGTTTAGCACATTTTAGTGTCTGAAACAAAAAAAAAAATGAAAGGGGGAGAGAGAGAGAGAGAGAGAGAGAGACTGAGGAAATGGGATGGTAAGAAGGACTCTACTGATTACCAGCACAATCATTATTTAGATTTTTTTTTTGTCAACCTGTTTGTGTTTGGTTTGCATAGGTTTCAAGAGGTACATCTGTCAAGGAGATCAATGATGGAAAATGAAGTTGGTGAGAGACATAAGGAAAAGCAGAGCCTAAGGAAATCTGGCTAGTCTAAGCTACATTCTAGGGTAAGTACCTCATCTTTATCAGCCTCTATGTCTTGGTACAACAATCCATATCTCTGGTTAGTAATTTCATCTTCAGATAAATCTGAGTTGTTGATGTCATTGTCTTGGGAACTATCAGGGCTCTCCATGCTAGTGTTCTGGGAGGTTCCCTGACCCAGTGGTCTAGTTGTCTCCTGGCTTTGATCTGAACTGGTATGTTTGCCACATATATCTGCTGGTAAGTTCTCTTCCAGTCCTTTCTCATTTTCTACCAAATGTTCCCAGCATCCATGTAAACCTTCTTTCTCTCTGATATGCCAGTGGCTATTTGATTCCTGCCACTCAGCAAATGTGCTTGCATGGCCATCTGGAATATCAGAGACTTCTACTATATCTACATTATTGATTCCTGACTTCATGTCTGACTGCCAGACTTGACCTGGATCTGTTCCCCAAGACTCAGTTTTTTCAGTTCTTGGCAATTTAATGAAATGACTAAAATTTCCAATCACTTCTTTTTTAGTTAGATCCCATTCCCCAGTGCTTGAATCTTTAGTAATAGACATGGGGGCAACCTGCATAGGCAGGTTACTGAACCCTGTGTGATTAGCAGGTGTAGCTCCAGAGCCTTCTGCCTTTTTATGATAAATTATTACTTGAGTCTCATCAGATAACTCTTGGATTCTATCATCAAATTTATCTGTCACATATACTCTTCCCATGTCTTTTTCCAATAGATCAGCTTCCTCAAAATAATTTTCATAGGTTTTTAGTCTTTCTTTACCTATCATCTTTAGATCATTCCAACTATCCACTTCACTACTTTTAAGTTTCTCCTGGCCTCTCGACGCTGGTTTTTTGAGATGATTTAGTGTTGTATTTTCTAGACTGTCACATACTTTCTCTTCAAATCCCTCAGTACCTTCTATTGCCTTGATACCAATAGCTCCAGTGTCTACCCTTTGGTATGTCTCCACACATACCCACAAAGGATCTTCTAACTTCTGTGTCTGTTTTATTTCTCCATCTGATATTTTAGCTTCTTCATGACCTTCTTTGGGCAGGTCAGCTTTTCCGATGGCTGGTATCTCTGAGTCAAGTAACGCATATGGCTGGTCCATCTCCATGCATGTAGTAATAGCAACTTCATCCCCAGGAACAGGCTCTGAGGACAGCTGCTCATTTCTAGCTGGAGGGGCATCCTCACCCTGACCAGCTACAGTAGAACAGTCAACAGAAGAAAGCATTGCAGTGGATAATCTCATGTCTTGCTCTGCTTCAGAGAGACAGAGAATGTCTTCTCGGGACCCACTTGACGTCATCTCCTGGCTGACACTGTCTGTCCTAGCATGAGGCCCCCAAGTAAATGCACCTATGTCAGTTTCATATCTTTGAATCTCTTCAGCCAAACCACTGTCAGGAGTTTCCTCCATGATGAGGTTACACATAGAAAGACTTTTTGAAGAGTCAGTCTTTAAAGTATGCAGAAAAGCAAAAAGGAAAAAATGGAATAGACCATGAGATATTTGATGGGAAACACACAGTTCTTCATTAGTGTAGTATCAGTTAAATAAAATCAGAAAGTACTTGAGTTAATTGGTTTACAGTCAGTTTTAGGACTAGCAATGTCATGGGGGAAAAGTCATTCAACAAAAAATATTATAGGTATAATCATATTAAATATCTTCAAAATATAGAAAGTTATGAAAATCTACTTACTGGTTGTACCAAATCAGTGCTTGTCTGTAAGATGGGGAGGAGAGAAAAGAAAAAAGAATGAGAAGACACTTCAGTGTAGTGTTGAAGTCTCACATTGTCCAGTGACAACATTCTACAGAATGCTGTGGCTTTTACTGTCCAGGAGTTACATTTTACAACTTGTTTTGTTATTGGAATCATTTTGTTCTAAAAAAAATTATTTAAGACATTTGAGGAGGAGGCACAAATGAAACAGAAAGAGCCCATGTCATTTTCTAATAATGAGGATGTATCATGGCTAGTTTACAATTTCCCCCTTAGGAAACCAAGAAATGAAAATGCTTATCTAAATGAGTATGTGAGTCTGGGAATACCAAGATGCTCTCAAGCATAGAGGACAAGAAATGACTCCATGCCGTGTGCTCTGTAAGAGCATCAGAGAGGAATCTTCCCAAACTCATTCTTCACTAGGGTCTATTTTCACTAGGTATTTCTGGATGGAGAATGAATTTGTATTAACTACACTAACTAGCTTGAGTGTTCTCCTGGCAGTCCACCCTCAACCTAGAAGCCAATTTCTGCCCACAAGAAAAAGACCCTGTACAGTAGACTGGACTAAGAATCACAGGCAGTATGTCCAGAAAGCTGATATTTCGTACATTTTTGGTATGTCTATTATTCCTAACAAATCTGTACTCTGCAGCAATGAAAAGTTCCTTCTATAAGATACATTTGCCCTTACCGCAGTCCTTTCAGAGAGGGAAAAATGTGCTAGAGTTATAAATAAAGTCACAAAATTCAGGGATAACTAAGATTAGTATTGTTTCCATAATCAATAATAAAAGGAATGCAAAGTTGAGGTTAGGATTCTAGTGCCCTGAGTATCAACCCATCCTCACCATTTTACAAATACACGAGTCAAACTAATTCAGTGTAAATGATGAATTCAGTGTAAGCATGTCTTAGTCATGTGTAGCTTCTAACAAGACTATTAGTTATGTTCTTGGTCTCTTTCAAGGATCCTACAAAGTGGAATATAAACTCTAGGGAAGTTTTTACAGACTGTGACCCTGCACTAATGAATACGAGGCTTTAAATGGGTGGCATCAGTCTCCTAATTTTGCAATGCTTCTCTCTCTCTCTCTCTCTCTCTCTCTCTCTCTCTCTCTCTCTCTCTCTCTCTCTTCCAAGTCTAAATTCTGAAAATATTCAACCTTGCACATCAGGTCAGCTACATAAAATATCACCATTATCATCCGTACCTTTTGTTGATACATACTGGGATAAATACCAGGCACATATCTCATTAAATCCTGAAACAACCCTCTGAAGTATATGTCATCACCTTTGTTTTATAGATGTGAAAAGCTGAATCTTAGAGAATTTTAGAAATTGATCAAATTGACAAGATTATAAGTATTAGGGTCCGAACTCAACTCCACACCTTTCTAGTTCAAATTTTATAAATATTTCCACCAAATTTATTTAAATATAATGATAAAAAAGTTCCCATAATCTTTCATTTTTTTATCCACACTCTGTTTTGATTCAGTTTAAGAGTACCATATGCATGCATGCCTTTCACTATGATGGCTCTTTAGGTCGTCAGTCCCCACAGGAATACACAAAGAGCACAATGCCATTGTCTCGATCACTATTAGTTCAGCAATGTAGGACACTGACACACATTTCTCTACTAAGTTTTTCAGATTTGCAAATGCTCCAAACTTTCAAGTATTTTTTCTAGGGTAATACATAATCATTGAATATATGGGTTCTCTTTTTTCTCACAAGTGCAAAAGTATGTAAAGGTTTCCAAATTTTTATAGATTAAAATATGGGAAATTAGTTCTCAGATGCCTTACCGTCCATAAGTCCCAGGGCAATGTCTGAAAGCAAACAAAAAGAAACACTATGAATGACAGTCCATACTGTTAGTAATAAATATAAAGAGGCTATAGGTAGCAGCTCTTTTCCATAGCTCCACTCTTGGTTATAAAAACATTCCACTTCTGTTACCAATTTTGGTGGACACTCATCACATGTGGCTATTGGGAACTTGAAATGTGCTAGTCTAACAGAATCAAAATTTAAATTTGATATAACATAGCCCCATGTAGATACTGTGAGAGCAGCAGGGATCTAACCAATTGGCCTTTGGTTCTTTAGAAGAGCTTGCTTGGTCCTGATTGTGTACGATGAATGTGTTATTTCAATGCACACATATCATTAAAGTAAGAATGCTTTCCAGCACCAGGGTTATCATATCATTGAGCAAATGCAGACCTTAATCCTTAACTAATGTGCTTGCCTCTCCCTACTACCTCAAGAACATATATTATGACCACTTTGATAGCAAATAGATCCTTTAAAAAGCCATTCTCCAACATGTTGGATTAGAGAACACACAGATTAATTGGCAGTCATTCACATTAATAGGTACCCATTAAAGCCTATTAACAACATGCCTGACATTCATTGCTGATATTTTAATTGTAAAGCTCACTGATCTATGAAGGAATTTGAATGGTTACAGCAACTTGCACTGAGAGTGAGGACAGTGGGAGAGACCTTCCTTTCTCCCCGAGACTGAGAATCGCTGCTAAAGCCACACTGTTTTATACTTATGCCTCAGTGACCCAGGCTGCATTCGCCCTCTTGTTTGGATTCCATAAGTGTAAACAGAAGACTAGAAAGACATTTATTTCAAACGAGTTTCTAGGAGCCACAGCTGCCTTCTACAGATTCTGTACCACAGAGAGCCAGGTCCTGTGGTGCTGACCATCTGACCTTCTAACTTCATCTCTATGAAGTTAGCCTTTTGATTAGCACCAGTCAAAGAACAGGGAAGACAGGAGAGAAAGGCTGCTTTGAAAAATCACAGTTTTTTTGCATCTGCAGATGCCTCTGTGTCTGAAATGCATTTTCAGATTTTTTGACTATCATGGTCTCTCTAAATGACATAATACAAGCCTCTGTATGGTGCAGACTACAGCAGCATTTTTCCCAAAGGAGGAAGCAATGCTAAACACTGTGTTCATCTCTCCTTGGGAAGAGAAAAGGCTCTGAGAGCTTGTGTGAGCACTGCAGAGACCCTGAGATAAGGAGGACCCAGGCAGCTGACAAGGACCCAGTGGTAGGGAAAGGTGCTTTCTTTGAGGGAAGGGGAAAGGGCATCTCGGAACCCAACAAACTCAAGTAGTCTCCTTCAGCCTGCCTTCTTCCTTAGAGGGAGAGACTGAAGGACCACTCCATTAGGACAGCCAGAAAACCAGAATTGCTTCCTCCTTGGCAGGAAGGAAGATCCCAGGTTCGTACAGCCTGTCCTAATTGTGACTCATGTACATTATGAATCTCCAAGAAGAGTTTAGAGACAGCTACTAAGAGATTCTCTTTATTTACAAAGCACCAGTAAAACTAATTATACTTGATTATTAGATTACTTATCCCATTTACAAAGAGCAGGCCTTCAGAAGCCACGTCAGCCTAACAAAGCACAGACTAGCAGGAAAACTGCCTCCACAGAGCAGTCTGCACTCCTCAGGAGTTAGCTCTAATGATTCAAGTCATCAGGACTAGAAATTCAAGTCAATTCTTAATTTCCATTTGAATTTTTAATACACTTCAGTTTTAATGTGCTCTATATTCTAGAACCCTGGATTTTAGTTAAGCGTGAGTGTGCCTCCTGCCCCCGACCCCACGCACTTAATGTTGATAGTACCAACTTGTGATTTGTTTTGTGGCTCTTTAAGCCAGGCTGGTTGACTTTCCATCTTCCTCTTGCATCCTCCTGAGTAGTGAGTGGGATTACAGGTACGTACCACCACATTTTAAATGTTTCCTCAAATTTTGTGTTGACTTTCTTCCACTAAAATCAACAACTATACACTAACTATGCCAAAAGCATCATCCCTACACCCGCAGGTGTACACCCAATGGAGGTATCCTAACGATCCTAACAGAGAATCTTATGACAGTGACTACCAGAAGGGGAAAGAGTGAGGAAGAGATGAGCAAGCGTAAGTACAAGAAACAAGGCAACTCCACATCCACCTGTGCTCAGCACCGGAGCATTGTTCTGCAGGTTGGATGCAAGTGTAGCTTCCAGCTCAGAACCATCCAGAATGCAAGTACATTTCTATGGATACACGGTCTGGTCATTATCCAAATACGCATGGACTTCCAAAACATGAGGAACTAAGTAGGAAACTTGAAACTAAAAGAACTTTGTAGCCGGGCGTGGTGGCGCACGCCTTTAATCCCAGCACTCGGGAGGCAGAGGCAGGCAGATTTCTGAGTTCGAGGCCAGCCTGGTCTACAAAGTGAGTTCCAGGACAGCCAGGGCTGCACAGAGAAACCCTGTCTCGAAAAACCAAAAAAAAAAAAAAAAAAGAACTTTGTTTAGGGAAGCCATGGGGTGTATTATCAGAACATACACCCTGAGAGCACGTGAGGCACTGATAACAACTCTGAAAGACACGGTTCTGAGGCAAACAGCTCTGCGGCAAGAGACAGCTAATGGCACAGAGAAGAGTAAAATATTTGGTACTAATAAAGCTTTTTTTTCTATATCTTACAAATAGGAAATATTTGTCAACCAATCAGAAAAGTAGCTAACCATCAGTTGAAAGGCAGAAATCTCCTGTTAACTTACTAAAGCATACTAAGCATGTTTATCATCCCTAAACATGTGAGCTCACTTTATACCTGAGACATGGGTGAGTGGGTCGCTGCAGCAGAACCTGCTGGAGTCACATCAGGTTTGAAAGGATCAAAGTCCAAATCCAGCAAAGTCTCTTCTTTCTTCACCTCTAAGACTTCATTCTGTTAAGACAGATGAATAGGAGTTCGTAGAAAGAGCCAGGTAGAATGTCTCACTGAGATGCCCAAGCCATGTCAGCACTCCATCCAATGCAGTGATAGAGTCTAACCACACAAAACTCATGTCCCTGAACCACACACTTGGTTAGATTTATGCCACACAGATAAAAGGAATCTCCATTTTGGTTATCTTAAACAATATAAATCAGAAAATTAAATATATCAAAACATTATACATGACTATAGAGGTAAAAAAAAAAGTACTAAGATTTGAGCCCAGTAGCATAACCCATTGCTACACTGTACCTCAATAATGCTAAAACTCAGGAAGGAGCTGATGCATGATGCTGCCCACCTCACATTCATCCCTCATCCTCTCCCATGGTCTCCATGAGTGCACTGAGTATGAAATGTGCCTCAGACGCACTTCTGTGTGAATACATGGTCCCTCCCTACCTGCTAGCACTTTTAAAAAACTGATTATGGGAACTTTTTGTGGAAGTGTTACAAGGAAATTTTGACATTCTATAGTCTACAGCCTTCTTATCCTCTCTTCCTAACTGTGGACTCAATGTGACCAGCCACTTTGTACTCCTGCTACCATTCCATTCATATCACGATGAAATGTACCCTGGAGTCAGAGTGGTTTTCATCAGGAATGATCACTCCATTCCTTGATTTAATTATCGTATTATCCATTCCACCACTGTTTGTGTGTGTGTGTGTGTGTGTGTGTGTGTGTGTGTGTGTGTGTGTGTTTATGTGTGTGTGTGTGTGTGTGTGTGTGTGTGTGTGTGTGTGTGTGTAGTATGGTAAAAGGGGAGAAAACAAAGAGTGTGCTGTGCCAGTCAATATTTCCTACAACATGACCCTTCCAACCTTTAGTTGTAAAGCAGGTAAGCAACTGCGACACAGAATGAAAGTCTACCATAATGCTGTAAGATTGTGTTAAACATTGACATCTGTGCACCAGTCGCCATGGGATACAGGGAAATAGCATGGACTTGAAGTTGGTTTAACCTGAGCTCAAGCTACAAAGTAAAGGGCAGAGCTGAGCCAAGGTCTCCATAAATTATAGCATAGTGACAGGAATGAGGGCAGTATCGCACAGCCAAATAATATGTTTTTGATATTTGGTATGTTTCATTTCTGAACATTTTGTTGTATAGAAATTGAAAGGTTATATCAATGGGTAATGCACGACATAAAATTGAGGTGTTTGAAGAAAGATTTTTGAAGGACAGGAATTGTTTTTATTACTGGTCAAAGAAACAAACTTCGGAACATAGACATTCAAGAACAGCCACGAGGCTACAACAGGTAATATTTTAACATCCCACACTCAGTGTGTAGGAAAGCTGCATGTTTATCAGGCTGTGGACTCCCTTTTCAAATGAATAGTGCATTTTTATAATCCAGGTTAAAACTTTACATTTATTAAGTTATTTTTAATATTTAGGCACATTTTTATAATATTGGTGCACATTATTTTTAAATGTAAGAATTTTCCATTAAGAAAAACTTTAAAAACATTTTTTACTTCACTATGTATTCCTCTGGCTATTTTTTAGTGATGCATGTTCATTGTTTGGAGCGAAGGTTTGTTTTCATAATCATCTTTTAAGTCAATCATGCTTTGACCATATTTACTCGAAACACCTTATTCTTTCTCTCATTCCTTTCTAGTCTGCTTTCTTTTCCTAGACAATTTTGTTTCTCCCTTAATTTCATATACTATATGCCACTACTGCTTTTTATATGCACCAATATTAGTCTTCAATTTTCTATTTTTCAGCATGATTCTTCCTCATAATATGATTTTAAATTTTGCAAACATTGTTATTCCAAAAACACTTGTTTTGTTCAAAATTTAAATCCTAATACTGATAACTCTGTCCTCTGTAAAAGGGGGACATGTAGCTGGTAGGTGGAAGTGGTAGGAGGAGCCTGGGAAGAAGTGAAGAGGGAATGTTGCAGATGAGTATCATCAGAATATGTTATACAAATGTGTGAAAAAAGAATAGATAATATACACTTTACAATTATAATAATACCCCATAGAGAAATTTGGAAACTGTTTGCCTACAAAAGTATCATGTTTCTAACACAGTAAACAATTTATTAGAAAAAAAAGAGGTAACACAAAGCAATTCTTTGCTTCCCTTGGACACAAACTTATTAATCAGACCTAGAAGCGAATATAATGGGAGAGTTAGGCAGCGCCAGGAGCACAACTCTTATCCATTGTACTGGTGGTTTCTTAGATTTATACACAGGTCAAAGCTCAGTAGTGTGTAAGTTTTAAATATGTCCACTTTACTGTGTTTTAACGCATGATGAATGAACGCATTCTTAACTAATGAAGAACCACACGTAGGAAGAGTTCCATCTGCCATAACACAGCCTTACAATGCACAATGGGATCACGTCAAACTGACATACAATCATCATTTCATATTTGTAGTAAAATATTCAACAGATTACAAAGCTTTAAATGTTCAATACTATATTTTGTTCCACCATTTAAAGAGAATAGTATGATATAACAGAATGGCTAAAATTTTACTTCTGGGAAATTGAATTATACTTTCTAATTTTTACCTTGTGCTTTGTTTTATTTTACAAACCTTTATGTTAATCATATATTATTTAAAACCTTCAAATTTAAATGAGGTAGCATATATTGCAATTTGCAGCTACAGAGATAGTACATGTAGATATAAAACATATACTTCAAACCTAGACCTAATAACTTCATATGTGCACATATAGGCACACACAATGTTTAATCACAACATAGTACTGTCTCACTAGACAGACCAATGAGGGCATTGGTATTACTTCTTCTAGAGATCATTTTCCCCTTTTGTTCTTTCAATGCATTTTAAGAATATTTACTATATTCTAAGTATTTTCATGCCTCCAGAACTTTTTAATGAGTCAGAGAATGTCTAATGGGAAGCTGAAGTGAGAGGAGATAAAGCTTCTAGGAGCAAGGCCAATTAGGAGCAATTTTGTCTGAAACGTAGATAGCTGAAACTTAACAAAATGGTCGATAATTTCTAACAATGAGCAAACTTGTAGTGTTTTGTCAATACACACGAGGAAGCCGGGGTTGGGGAACTCTAATTTCAAAACTGGAAACATGAGAAGAATGTTGCAGACATACTGCAGTTAACCTGAACATTGGCATTAACTACAGCACACTGACAGGATTCAAATATTCACAATCTCATCATGGAGAAAATTTTACTCATTAAAAACAGACAATGTTGTCAGGTGCTCTCCCTACAACATTTATTATAGAAAGATTTTAAAGAATAACAAAAACTCTGGCCCTTTTTATCTATAAACTGACTGACCATCTTCCTCTTATTTTCTCATTTGCTACACTTAGGAAGCCTGCAGTGTCCTGATAAGTTGGCACACAATGAGCCCAACATTCTATACAACCAATTCTGTAGTTATGTTGTTTTTGTTTTCTCGAAAGCCAGTTAAACAAAGTCCCTCTGAGCTCGGCATCATGGCATTGAGGCAGGGTCTTTAATATGCTATGACTAAGTGTGAAAGCCAACAGGGATAGAGAGGACAAGGAAGATGGATGGCTGCTTTGCTTAGAATGAGATCCTGTGAGGGCCAGTGGATTGACAGAGAGCTAAACTGCTAGTGTGATGAGGTCTTAGTATGGGAAGGTGGCTGCTGAGCAAATCGCTCCCTGACTAACATGATATTAAACTGATGTAATCCCATGAAGCTTGATATCAGAATGTCACTGACATGTACCTTTCAAGAAATTAAACATTGTGTGTGGGAAACAAGCCAACCAATGAAAAATAAACAAATAGAAAAAGCTTGTTCTGGCCCAAGAATCCCTAAGGAAGTCTCTGGTGACAGATAAGAATGGATTTGAAGTCATGTTCTCAAGGTAAATTAGAACACAGTTTAAAACATTATCTGAAGATAAATAAGGGAGAAGGGAGCTAGAATACTATATGAGTGTCCCTACATATTCTATGTATCTATGCGATTGCTTTATTTTTGCGATAAACTATTAAAATCTTACTATATGCATGGAAGGTTTCCTAGGGAAATATCATTTAAATCTTCATTTCATAAAATACATCACCAAACCTATTTATCAGGAACAAGGTCTAGAAACATTAGAGAAGGTAGCTTACGGAAAGGTAAATTGGGGCATTTTGTTGTAACGTTTCTCAGAACTTTGAGCACACTAGCATGAGCTATTACAAAGAGAAACTGGATGGAGATACTCCTCATCTCATCTTACACACACCTGAGCCCCTATTTTCACAGCATAAGATTAGTCTATTTCAAGAATGCACATTGTTATTCTATTCAAAATAGCCACAGATACTGGTACAATATTGACTTGGCACAAATGTTATGGAAATAACTAACCATGTTTTAAAAGCTGGAGTTAAGGCCCACTCTTTGAGATGAAAACCATCATAACACTGATAAAGTGGCCAAGAATCTGAGGCTCAACAGTTCATGGGCCCAACATACTACTACTACTCAGCCAAAGGAACACAACTGAATGCCTCTTAATGGCATCTTGGCAAACCCTTAGCTGAGTGTCTCACTTTACCCTCACCAGAGATTCTTTTTCCTGCAGTGATTGCAATTAACATAGACCCACAACTGGGCAATGGACAGAGAGTAAGGGACTTTGGAGCACTCAATCATAAATGGAATGTCTTTATCTAACCCCTCCTCAAGGCACAGGCATCTAACTGTGAGAAAGAGAAGGTAAAAGATTGAAAACGCCGGAAGTGATCACGAGGAAACAGTTTCCTCTAAGCACACATGTGAACTCAGAGACTGTGACAGAGTACACAGGATGATAAGTTCCATCACTGAGAAGAGGATGGAGAGGCAAAGATCACCTCTAACAAAGCTTTCTATGACTGATGCTTGCTGGGAAAGGGAAAATTGTTGTGTTCATAAGTATTTGGGAAACACAAAACAGAATCAGTGTTTTGTGTTCGTGTGTAGGGGTGAGCAGGGGCATTTTTTTGTCTTATTATTTTTTTGTTTGTTTTAGTTCATTTTGACTTTTGTTGAGGTATGCTACATGCTACCAGAGGAGAAATGTAACCACCAATTCACCCAACTGTGAACCCAGAAATTGGTAATAACAATCTGCTTACATGGCCACTGGTACACTAGGGGTATGAATATCATAAAAAATCCCTTTTTGATTGGATTTAAGGTAAGTTAAAAACCCATTCCTGGCACTGTTGGACTAAGATCCTGAGGATACACATGCCCGAGAGGCAAGGGGGAAAAGCTACTACTATTATTATCTTAAATGAGTAAAGATTAAATCAAGTTCTGGGGACATTATTAGGTCTACATACTGAGGCATCTCTCAGCTCTCATCAAAGAAACATCTTTTTGTGGAAGATGTCATCTAACACAGATGCCATCTCACACTGGCTAAAGTACAGAAAATTAGAAACTAGCTGTGTAATACTCAGTTCTAGTAGGGCATCTATATTACAGCCTCTCTTTTCCAATGGGGATCATTTTGGAAGAGGTGAACAGACAGGGTATGAGAGCCAGAGTGGGTGGGAGACTACAAGAAAACTGTTTTCTGGACACAACTGGGCAGTTTCACAATGAACACACAGTAGTATGACAGCAAACAGAGGACCTATAGGAGCCCAAGCCAGACAAAATTTCAGCGTTGAAAGGGGAGGTGTGAACAAAGTCCCACTCATTACTTGAGGTGCTACCTACAATTGATAGCTACAGCTTTGTAGAGAGAGTATCGGTTTTCTTATTTTCTATATATTTGGTAGATTGGCCACACTTTAGTGGAAGGATACATGCCCAAGAATATATGGACAGTACAAACTGAGCCTAATTAGGAAGGAGCAGGAGGAGGAGGAGGAGGAGGAAGAGGAGGAGGAGGAGGAGGAAGAAGAGGAAGAGGAGGAAGAAGAGGAAGAGGAGGAGGAGGAAGAGGAGGAGGAGGAGGAGGAGGAGAACAAAAAGAATGAGAAGTTGTAGGTGGATATCGAAGGATGTGGATCTTGGAGGAATGAGGGAAGGGTGAATATTATCAAAATATACATCATGAAATTCTCAAAGAATGTATAAAACATTAAAACATAATAAAGGATTTATGCACAGGATTGTAAGTTCTTGGCAGGAAATATTAGGAAAGAGTGAACTTGTCCTTTAGCAGTTTATTTTTGTGAAGCATTTCCACATGCCATGGTATGCCGGTGAGCATGCAAGAAGCATTTCCCACAGAAAATTCTGGGCTATATATAGTTAAGGTTTGGGCCATTAGAGGGCTCTGCAGGCTTAGTGGACTTGGGTTTTCAGTTCCGAGGACACAGCTGGGAAAGTGTTGCTGCCGAGGTGATTTCTCCATCAGATAGGACAGGTTGTGTTTCTTACATTTGCAGCATCTGGCCAGGATTAACACAAGTGTTTTTCTTTCTCATTAAGTGCATTATAAAAATAGCTATCTGTGGCCATAAACAATCTTCTAAGTGTTGGATGACTCACTTAGCAGAAATCCAAGGCAACACTGAAAGGATCATTCTGCAGTAATGTAGGGGAAAATCTTTCAGATAATTCTCAGCTTTCCAGTTTTCAATACTTGCGATTACTATTTCATTTCTCATCAAGAATTGGTTATCTTTCCTCTCTTATCCATTCATCTATACACTGCCCAAAACATTTTATTACTCAGATTTTGCAATCCATTAGCTTATAGTGTATGTCCCAATATACAGTCTGTTCAATGCATCTAATATCATAAGCACATAAAATGTATGTGTCCAAAAATTCTTAATGAAACATTTGAAATTAGACTGTTTCAAGTGGGGCAGTTATAAATAAATGGGCCATCATTACACAGACTTGGATTGGCTGGACAGCTCCACAAACAGAAGCTGTTAATTCATTGTGGCAGCCAGTTCACCATCACTGATTTGGACCATGTAGACTTCCAACTGATCAACTGTTCTCAGAGTGAGGTCCCAACACTAGGGACTGCTGGAGATATGTTAAAGTGACACACAAGCTGCTTGTAGCTGCAGAAGGACAAGCAACTGAGGAAATTGTTAAAGGACTGCAGAAAAGGCAGGGGTTTTTTTTTTTGCCTATTTTAAATAAAACTAGATTTGTTCCCACTCAATAACCCAAAATGACAAACAAAAATCCAAGTCCCATTTCACTTCTCTGCACATCTTGGTGTGAAATGAGGAGCATTTGGTGTATTAAAAGCATTAGATTTCACACTCTGTGATCCAGCTATTGGAGGCTGCGTACCTCTCAGGTAAAAAGGTGACACAACACATCACAGACAAAATAAATAGCAAACAAATGAGCAAAACCGGAACTCCTCTTCTTTCTCCCTTTTAAATGAAAAGAAAACAGAATAGATGACAAGGAATATCCCCACCACCAATGGACTGCCATATGTCTCTGGCAGGTAGTAATTGCAAATTCAGATGACAGACTAACAAATGTGGCACATAGTGCATCAGTTACTGCAGGCTCCAGAAGAGCAGTTCCATGAGGTCCTACAGAAAGTGGTACACAGCCCAGGTGAGCAGCTCTTCCTGTAAACTCCGAGGCCTCTACCCTGAAGTACTCCCTATCCTTCCTCTAGCTCACTGTTTTCTGTCTCTTCCACTCAACAGTAGCAGGGAGAGTTAAGTACTTACAGCCTCTCCTGGCATCTGTAATTTTCGAAAGTACCTGGTTTCTCCCTCTCCTGACCATGAGGGTCCTTGTACCCGAGCCAGAAAACTTCAAATAAAAACACTTAAAAAGAAAGAATACTTCTGGACCTAGTCTTTGTTTCAGACCTGCTCTGTGTGTCGCCTTCCTGCCACTTAAGTAGTCTCATCTCCTTTACAGGTGTCCTCAGCTAAGTACACAGGCTTCTAGAGGACTAAAGTCCTTACTTGTGTTGGAACTCGGAGGATGCTATTCATGGACACAGGTTAAAGCAACTGAACAAGGACAGGTCATGCTAAACTACCTTCAGTGCAACTGTTAATGTGGAAATAAAACTGGAAAATCATTCTGTCTAGTAGAAAATGTCAAATCTACAAATTAAAATTTAGCTAAGAGTCAGGCGTTAGTATATCCAACTGATATGATAGTCATGTTCAGTGCTTTTGCAAAGACAATATTGTGACATAAAAATGACCAGGGAACTGAAGGTGCTACATTAACACTGCATAACTACGCAACTTGAATTTTAAAATATGAAACTGATAAACCCCATTAAAAATGGGGTACAGAGCTAAACAAAGAGTTCTCATCTGAGGAATACCAAATGGCTGAGAAGCACCTGAAAAAGTGTTCAACATCCTTAATCATCAGGGAAATGCAAATCAAAACAACCCTGAGATTCCACCTCACACCAGTCAAAATGGCTAAGATCAAAAACTTAGGTGACAGCAGATGCTGGCAAGGATGTGGAGAAAGAGGAACACTCCTCTATTGCTGGTGGGATTGCAAACTTCTACAACCACTCTGGAAATTAGTCTAGCAGTTCCTCAGAAAATTGGACATAGTACTACCAGAAGATGCAGCAATAACTCTCCTGGGCATATACCCAGAAGATGTTCCAACTGGTAATAAGGACACATGCTCCACTCTGTTCATAGAAAGCTTACTTATAATAGCCAGAAGCTGGAAAGAACCCAGATGTCCCTCAACAGAGGAATGGATACAGAAAATGTGGTACATTTACACAATGGAGTACTACTCAGCAAATAAAAAACAATGAATTTATGAAATTCTTAGGCAAATGGATGTATCTGGAGAATATCATCCTTAGTGAGGTAACCCAATCACAAAAGAACTCACATGATATGCACTCACTGATAAGAGGATATTAACCCAGAAATGTAGAATACCCAAGATACAATTTGCAAAACACATGAAACTCAAGAAGAAGGAAGACAAAAGTGTCGATACTTTGATCCTTCTCAGAAGGGGGAACAAAACACCCATGGAAGGAGTTACAGAGACAAAGTTTGGAGCTGAGATGGAAGGATGGACCATCCAGAGACTGCCCCACCCAGGGATCCATCTCATAATCAACCACCAAACACAAACACTATTTCATATGCCAGTAAGATTTTGCTGATAGGACCCTGATATAGCTGTCTCGTGTGAGGCTATGCCAGTTCCAGGCAAATATAGAAGTGGATGCTCACAATAATCTATTGGATGGAACACAGGTTCCCCAATGGAGGAGCTAGAAAAAGTACCCAAGGAGCTAAAGGGGTCTGCAACCCTATAGGTGGAACAACAATATGAACTAACCAGTACCTCCAGAGCATGTGTCTTTAGCTGCATATGTAGCAGAAGATGGCCTAGTCGGCCATCATTGGGAAGAGAGGTCCCTTCATCTTGCAAACTTTATATGCCCTAGTACATGGGAATGCCAGTGCAAGGAAGCAGGAGTGGGTGGGTTGGGGAGCAGGGCAGGGGTGGGGATGGAGATGGAGATAGGGGACTTTCAGGATAGCATTTGAAATATAAATGAAGAAAATATCTAATAAAAATTGTTTAAAAAGAAAGATAAATAAATTAACATTTAAGTCATGCCTAAAAAATAGAAACTGATAAATCCTCAAGAGTGCACGAAAGGTTATGTCACAGTGGTAGGATGACAGTGACTCCTATTCATTTTATATTTTTCAATATACTTTCTTATGTATATATATATATATATATATATATATATATATATATATATATACACATTCAATAAATGTTAGAATTTTCAAATCCTATTTATCTTACATTTAATCATCTTTGATTACACAAAGCAATGAAGCAAGCACAAGAGACAAAGTTTATTAATGGCTCAGATATCTAGTACTTTCTCTACAGCTGACCTGAGCATCCCTCCCACCATGGCATTTTGATAGTCACCCCAGCTGCCGAGCACTCACCTGGGAAGGTGTGGTCACGTTGATTTCTGGTACAAAGTTGTCCTCAAAGAAATTGATGATGTTCTCCTGCTTCAGTTCCTTTGTTGGGGTGACTTTAGGCAGAGGTGGGACAGGAGGCCCTTTCCTTGTCTAGGAAGCATCAAATACAAACATGGTAGCCTTTGAGGATGTGTCAGATGAGCACAGCTTTGTAATCAGACTGACATCTCTCTGAAACTGATCCATACAGAGGTGTAAATGTACTTGACTCAAGTTAAGAATGCTGTCCACTTGGGTGACTTTCTGAACACTGACAGGCAGTGGTCTAATTGGAAGAAGTCAGGTCACGAGATGAGAGTCCATTCATCTCAATTTGAACACTGCCCAGATCTGCAGGACCTATGATGTCACCTGGAGGCCATTCTTCTCTCAGGCCAACAACCAATGATTTCTCTCATAAGAAAAAAAATGGAATTTCAAAACAAAAATCAAGCCAGTTGGTTTTTGTTTTGTTTTGTTTTGTTTTCTTGTTTTTTAAGTTTTTTGTTTGTCTGTTTGTTTCCCCAATTGAATCAGTGAGATCAACCAGAGACAGCTTCCACTTTACTTTCCACTCCAGGATTTTGAAAGTTTTGAATCGACCTCACATACCTTCTTACAACATTGCAGCTTTAGCCATAGTCATGAAAGCTTATACTGGACCATGAATATTAAAGGTAGCTACAGAAATGTGTTCACATAGTGCAGGGAAATCAAAAGTGGTGGGCTTTTTTTTCTCTTTAGTTCCCTTTGCCTGTTCCTTATAGCCTCTTTAAACTTGTCCCAGAATGTCACAATGTAGGTGATGGGATACCTCACAATATCCCAGTTTTGGCCAGTCATTGACTCCAGTGGAGCACTGGAAAGAAGGTTCAGTTCAGGAGGAAAGTAGAATGAATGGAGCTTTGTAGATATGATTTTTCTTATTCAAAGGTAATAGCTGCTCAGAGCATGGGGCAACCCAGGCAAAGGGCTCCATCACTGAGTAGACTCCCCCAGCCTCTGAAAGGCAGGAGTCTAGGAGCAAGGGAAGGTAAAGATGAATACAGTTCAGCAGAAGAAGGTGGGGATGGGGCTAGAAAACTCAAAGGAATCAAACACTGAGTACAGGAGGAAACACAAAAATTAAATAGCAGAGCAGACTGACTCCACAGCGGCAATAGTACTATGCACTATCTCATGCCTTAGTCTCGCCATAGAAACTTTCTTTAGTGATTGGTAACCACAGGAGGATCCCAGAGAAAGTCACCTCCCCATGAGCTCTCCCACACCCCTGGTATACACATCATACCTGTGAAGGTGATCTGGGTCGCACTGGGACAGGAGATGCAGGTGCTAATGTGTGGTTGGGACTAGCCGTGGGACTGGGCAGGGGTGAAGGCTCCTCTGGGGGCGATGGTGTCTTTGCAATGCGAAGAGGACCCGAGTCACTGGATAGACAGAGGATGGAGCAAGAAGCCTTCTGAGAAGCAGGCTTCCTAAAGCCCAAGTTTCTTTAGCCCAGAGACATCCTGAAGCTTAGTCTCACTTTTATTTCCTTCCCCACTTGCAGCTTAATTCTAGTTGCTAGTAATAGTAATGGATGTTGGTCACTGGTAGCATTTACTGTTCCCTGTGAATCAGAGCCAACCATGCATGGTCTCTCTGTTCCACGGCACCATGCAATATTGAACCCCACTTTAGATATATAAAGAGTGTAGTGTAAATAGGTTAAAAACAAAGAAAACAAAAGACACTCAGTGTTTTTACTGCATTTTCATTTAGATCTTAGTATAAAAGTCTTGTTCTCTCCACATGGCAAACAAGCTCCTCCACATCCACATAAGGCATAGTAAGAGAACGAGCTTCACGTTTGATGTAGAGCAGAGTCACGACATGCCACAGTCTATAGAAAGTTACCCAGAAAGCTGTGACTTTTAATTTCAGAGGCATCTTGGGCGAGAGTTAATAAATCATTTTGGGAGGTACTTTTTGAATTATGTTTGGAGCACTACCAAATACTTCTTTTTACACTTTATGAAACAATGACTAACTCAGACACCTTCAGTGTGCCAGCAGACCACATGACAGGTGAGATTCCACAACTTCCCAAGGACCACCATGTTCTAGGCACCTTGCCAGACTCTTGGGAACAGCTTAACATGATGAGTAAGATGGCACATCCTACTCTCTAAGAACATCTAAAGACAACAGCAGAAGGGACGGAGTCTGTGACCTAAATAAGAGTGCAGACACAGCAGCATGAACTACACACCCAGGAGCTAAGGGAGCTGCGTTCCTGTACATGATTGGGGCTCTGGGCCACCAATCATGACCTCCAACTAGAAACAGCCCAGTTTATGCTCTAGTCTAGAGATTGCTCACAGAGCTAACTCACCACCTCGCTCTGCAAAGGAATGTTTTTTTAAAAGGAATAAAAATAAGAGACATTTGTTAAGTGGCTGTAACCCTACCTCTTGCATTAACTGATTATGAAACTGATATTTCCAAATGCTTCTGTTGACTTCATTCCCATGTCTGGGAGCCACTCTTAACATTCCTTACTTTTATAATATCCAAAAAGCAGTTTGATAATCTTAGACTTCTCTTAGTCCTCAATAATGTAAAAAAAAAACAATGTTGAAGCCTTAATTCTGTTTTTTTCTTGGATTCTTTTAGGTCATGTCCCTCCCTTGGAGAGAAAATACACATTTGTAGCAGGGGTTATAGTCATGGGCACTCTAAGAAGCAGTGCATGACCAAAATAATAATCTTCAGACACTGACACGTGGAAAGGTTGCAAACTACATGTCAATGGATGATTCTGTACATACATTCCTACGAGTGTTTAGAATGACTGGAAGAAAAACTACAAGTGTAGAGTCTCAGAAAGGAACATCACCTTAGAAATAATTCCATTCCATTGAACCCTACTTTTTATATAGATATTTAAATGGGTCCTTTAACTACAAAGGGTATTGGACTTCAATAAGGAAAACAAAGCAAATTGTCCACAGAGGCATGTAACTGAAACCTGGAGCTTCTGACTGCTTGCTGGATGAGATCAAACAGATTTTAAAATCATAGGAGAAAGTGGGCATGCAGTCAAACCAAGGGAAACAGCTCAGCTGAGCCACCGGGCCCTCATTCTCTTACTGACTCAATCATAACAACACGCAATGGAGTGCTGACAAAGCCTGTTGCAGGGCAAATGGCAAAGCAGTGTTGGAGAGAGGGTGGATGGTGAGATTTCTCCCACTTCTCTCCTTTCTCCAGTAGCTAAGAATCAGTACAAAACTGGAGGGTTTTTTTTTCTATTGCAGATAAAGTAACAAGTAGAAATGATGACTGCCCCGCACTGTTGCTCTCTGGTCCCATGTAAATCAGAAAGGCAGCTACTTACTTCTGCTGTGATCAGTAGCATCTGGAGGTGAGTGAAGGCAAGAAGGAAATGTAAAAGCTGAAGGTCTAACGTTGGGATCACTTTTCAGGTGGGAGGGCTCCTTTTAGATTTTTTACACGGTGAATAGAACAGTATAATGTGGACTCCGGGCTCCAGAAAGTCCAACACATAGCACATCACTTGCACATGCAGCTCAGAGGACCAGTGGCCTACCTGGGAGCTCCTTGGATGCTGAAGGCCTTGTCAGCATGCTGATCACCGAGTTTCGTCATCACTTCATAGAGCTTGTGGCAAAGCTAAGGGGACAGAGGCCTGTTAACCTAGTGGCTGCCCATGCTATTCTCTCCAAGGATGAACTTGTTTAATGAGGAGCTACAACTCTTCTGAGAATCAGATTGGTCTCAGATTACTTGAAATTCCACATACGAAATTTAAAATCTACACCTAAGCTGAAATAACTTTATTTAGTGAATAATTTAGTGGGAAAAACCTGCTAAATCAATCAAATATGTATTCAATAGTACATGAAGCAGAAATGACAAGTTGATTATCATTTATTCTATTAAAAATAGTCCTATGGCTGTCCTGATGAACTAAGAAAACAATAGAGAACACCGTGGCTCCTGCTTATGTAAATAATTTGAGAGCAGTTTTCTCACTAATTTAGAACATTACCGGAAATTCCAACTTTTCAACCATCAGAGGAAGAAACAAAATAGTGCAGTTGTGGTAAAATCTCCAAAAACAGTGCAAATAGTGCAGAGAGTAGTAACACAGTACTACAGTATCCATGTATGTACAGGGGTAAGCTAGTTGGTAATTCTATGCAATGCTCTGTGCTTTCTTTCTGTTGCCTTCCATAACAGCAACAGTTGCCATTACTCACCACTGCAATTTCCTTATGAAACTTGGCCTCAAGGCTGGAGACGTTTTTGAAAGTATTGACGTAAAAGCCAACTCGACTACCAAGGGGAAACACAAATAAAAGAGAGACTTGTTAGCAAAGTGGTTATTAATTACAATGAAACAAATTAAGACTATGTTTCTAATATAAAACTTTGAAAAATATTGAATTAAACAACATCTTAAGGTAAACCTGACTGTTCTCAGCTGTTGAGCACACAAGCTGCTTATTGGCAACATCTCAAACACATTTGTAAGGGGAAATTATAGGAAGGGCACTGGGACATCCATCCATCTTTATTTCCATTCCCTAAGAGTAAGCATAAAAGCCAGAGATTTAGCCTGCTACCCTCAGGATGAATTTTTCTCCAAAAATTCAGAACACTATGTTACTTTATTCCTTTTCATTTAATTGGGTAACAACAACTTTAATTCATTTGTTTCAATGACATTCTCAAAAATAGCTAGAGTCCTAATTATTTATCTAAATCTGAATTCTCAATAAAAAACTACCCAGCCATACCACAGGGAATATACCCAAAAGATGCCCCACCATGCCACAGGGGAATGCATTTCACTCTGTTCATAGCAGCCTTATTTGTGATAGCCAGAAGCTGGAAACAACCTAGATGTCCCACGACAGAAGAATGGACACAAAAAATTTGGTTCGTTTACACAATGGAATACTACTCAACTATTAAGAATGAGGACATCCTGACTTTTTCAAGCAAATAGATGGAATGAGAAAATATAATCCTGAATGAGGTAACTCAGACCCAAAAGGATGTGCATGGTAGTATGTACTCATTAATAAGTAGATATCAGCACCCCGCCAAAAGTACAGAATACTCAAGATACAATTCACAGAACTCAAAAAGGTCAACAAGCTGACGTGCCCAAGTGAGGATGCCGCAGTCCCACTTGGGAGAGAGAAGAAAGCAATCACAAGTGGAGAGAAAGGGAGTGACCTGGGAGGGAAAGTGGAGGTGGGGTGAGAGTGAGGGGACAGGGGAACCTGATCTGGTATTGGGTGAGAGAAAAGGGCTGAAGCCCTGAGGGCCAGCAGAAAGAATGGAAACAGGCAACCTCAGGAAATAAGGGGTTGGTGGGACCCTCCAGAGTGAACCAGAGACCTGGGAGGTGAGAGACTCTCAGGAATCAAAGGGAGGGACCTTAGATGAAATGCCCAAGAGTAGGGAGAGGGAATTTATAGAGCCCACCTCCAGCAGGAAGACTTCAAGTGAGGGATGGGGTTGCCATCCCACATCTCTGATACATAATTGTTCCTGTCTGAAAGAGTTACAGGGATGGAAATGGAGAGGAGCCGGAAGAAAATAAGGTACATCGGCAGGTCTAGAGTGGGATCTAGCTCAAGGAGAGGTCCCAAGGCCTGACACAAAAAGGGATCTATCATGACTTCCCTCCAAAAGACCCAAAAAGCAGCTGAAAGAGTCAGATGCAGATATTTGCACCCATCCAATTGACAGAAGTGGCTGATCTCTGTTGTTGAATTAGGGAAGGCTGAAAGAAGCTGAGGAGAAGGACAGTCCTGTAGGAGACCAGCAATCTCAATTAATCTGAACCCCCAAGATCTCTCAAACACTAGACCACCAAAGAGACAGCATACACCAGCTGATAGGAGGCCCCCAACACGCATACAGTAGAGGACTTCAGGTCTGTGTTCATTCAGAGATAATGCAAGAGACTGGAGGCCTCAAGGAGGTTAGAGGTCAGGTAGGGTGGGGGCATCCACGTGGAGACAGGGAGGTGGGGAAGAGGAGGTGTGAGATGTGGAGCAGTTAGTGGGTGGATGGGGGGGTGGGGAATGGAATATGAATTGTGAAAAATAAATTAACTTAAAAAACACTAAGTAAGGTCTTGGACAACAGGAAATTTATGATCGTCTCTTGCTTAAGCTGAACCTTGCAGTGCATAGAATTCCAATGAGAGGGAATGGAGAAAATGACAGGGTTAGTGGAACCAGGAGTCAATGAGTTGCTTTTACTTCTTTCTTCATTTAACGCTCACCAAAATCCCCCCGAGACAGTGAACTTCATTTACTAGCAAAAGTAAATGGGGGATTAACTGTCTAGGTTCATGTAGTTCACAGGTGGAGAAAACCAATATTTAAACCCCACAAGAGAGAAATTTAATCTTAAAATATCATAGACTACATCACAATAAAATTTTTAAGCATGACTTCTGTTATTTCCATATCAGCAAGTTCTGCTTAAATTGGGTGTTTTTAAATTTTAACTAACACAGGGAAAACTTGGAGCCAAAGGTAAGAGCTCTGAAATGAATTGATAACTAAGTGGTAGGTCTATCCCATTGATAACTAAATGGTAGGTCTATCCTATTGATAACTAAATGGTAGATCTATCCCATTGATAACTAAATGGTAGGTCTATCCCATTGATAACTAAATGGTAGGACTATCCCATTGATAACTAAATGGTAGGACTATCCCATTGATAACTAAATGGTAGGCCTATCCCATTGATAACTAAATGGTAGGTCTATCCCATTGATAACTAAATGGTAGGTCTATCCCATTGATAACTAAATGGTAGGTCTATCCCATTGATAACTAAATGGTAGGTCTATCCCATTGATAACTAAATGGTAGGTCTATCCCATTGATAACTAAATGGTAGGTCTATCCCATTGATAACTAAGTGGTAGGTCTATCCCATCGATAACTAAATGGTAGGTCTATCCCATTGATAACTAAATGGTAGGTCTATCCCACAAATAAGGTACCATGTTTCTATGGCTTCTCTTGTACCTTAAATCCCTGCTGCATTACTTTTGTTTCCTCTACCCACAGTAACCCTGTGACCGGATCTCACACATTTTTATTGTAACTGATTTCAAATCATATATTTTACATGTACATGAGTGCTGATGGTTCTTTATGTCCATGGTTCTGTGTACTGTAGTTCAACCATCCATGGGTCAAAACCATCAGAAAACAAAGGGCACTGAAGAGAGAGACAGTATTCTCTCACCATCTTCTTCTTTGAGCAGTTTACAACGAAACAGCCATTTGCATAATGTCTTCTCTTTTTTTATTAGATATTTTCTTAATTTACATTTCAACTGCTATCCCGAAAATCCACTCCCCTCTCCCCTCTCCCTGCTCCCCTGCCCACCCACTCCTACTTCTTGGCCCTGGAGTTCCCCTGTATTGGGGCATATAAAGATTGCAGTACCAAGGGACCTCTCCTCCCAATGATGGCCAACTAGGCCATGTTCTGCTACATATGGAGCTAGAGACATGAGTTCTGGGGGTTCTGATTAGTTCATATTGTTGTTCCTCTTCTAGGGTTGCAGACCCCTTCAGCTCCTGGGGTTCTATCTCTAGCTTCTCCAATGTGGGCCCCGTGCTCCCTCTTATGGATGACTGTGAACATCCACTTCTGTGGGAGTCAGTTATATCAGGGTCCCTTCAGTAAACACTTGATGTCCTATGCGATAGTGTCTGAGTTTAGTGACTGATTATGGGATGGATCCCCGGTGGGTTAGTCTCTGTATGGTCCATCCTTACTTCATTCCTTCTTAGAATAGGAAATAATGTTGTCTTCTAAGTAATCTAGAGATGATTGAAAGTGCATGGGGAGACATGAGGAGGTGGTGCACCAATACTATGTCACTTTATATTACATAGTTTTTCTTCCTTTAGGGATTCTGAAAACTGATTATCTACAGATACAGGGGACAAATATATTTATTTATACATGGACATATACTTATGCATACAGAAATGCAGTTATAAAAACTCTTGCATCGAGTCTTTGGGAAATAGTAAGAACTAAGACCAGGGACTTAATTAATGAGCATTTCCACCATTATATGTAAATGAAATTATAAAAGTATAAAACCACATGTGAATGGTAAGATGTCACAATAGTTCATACATGATTAAATTAAAAAAAAAAAGAACAAATAGATATGGAACACTAACAGCTAAAAGAAGCCAGCTGCAAACATCTGCTTGACAGGACACACATAGGCTGGCCAAGAGGATGGGCCAAATTAAACTTGAAAATGGGTACAGAGGTCATTAAAGTTGATTTGTGAAAGCTTCATTTACTTGTCTTTTGCTTTGATAAAAACACCATGACAAGGACAAGAATCAGTTTATTTTAGCTAATAATTCCAGCGTGATAAGAATCCATAATGTTGGAGACAGCATGACAGCAGCAACTGTAATCTGTGAGGCCACATCTTAAACAGCAAACATGAAACAGAGAAACTGTGAGACCACATCTTAAACAGCAAACATGAAACAGAGAAACTAGCTGTGAGTTGAGGCCTTATGCTCGTATAAACCATCCTTGTGACCTTCTTCCTCTAGCCAGGCCCCACCACTTAAAACTCTATAAACAGCACTCTCTACTCTGGACCAAATGCTAGATGCTGAACACTATGAGGGATATTTTTCATTCAAACATGACAGTGAGCTTTGTTTTGAGTTTCCCCTTTACTATAATAAAATTCCAGAGAAGATCAATAAATTCATTTTATATCTGGATTAATATTTCCCTACATTTTTTGTATGCAAATTCTAGTGTAAAGTTTTGATAAGAAAGCTTTGATGATCCTTGTCAGACTGTTTTTATTGGCTGAGCCATTTTCCTTCTTAATTTTGAATATCATCTTATATATAACTTCCATAAATTTGCCAGTGACAACATTGCACCCATCAAGTTAAAATTTATGATTCCTTTAGTTAAAGATAAATATTTTTCATGTATTCATTTCCCTATTGTTTTCAGTTAGGTATATTTTTAGTCTATTTTTACTATCCATTGGTAAAGGCTGCTACATTAAATATATTAAATCACTAATCCAATTACCATAAAAGAAAAACTAGTAAATATTTGTGATACTTGGTATGAAAATTTCAACTTTATAGATGTTAGAAGCAGTTGGGAGATGAACCTCTAGATATGTCTGCAGGGGATTATTTTGATTATGTTAATTGAGGTGAGAAGACCTACCCATTGTGGGTGACACCATTCCCTAAGAAGGAAATCCTGAAGTGTGTAGGAGTTGAAAGAATAAGTTGAGTACTGGCATGCATACAGCTGGTGCTGACTTCTCTAGGCTGTAGATGTAGTATGACCTGCTCCCTCAAGCTTCTGACACTGACTTCACTGCCACAGTGGACTGTGTCCTGAACCTGTGAGCCCAATAAACCTTTTCACCTTAAGTTGCTTTTGATATGGTTTGTATTGCAGTAATAGCAACTAAGACACTGCATTTTCATGTTTAATTTTTGTTTCTCTGTCACATCATTTGTTATATCAGTTTTTATAGAAAGAAATAATTGCTGCATTTCTAGAAGGAGACACCATATTTTAAATAACTAAATAAGCATGTATGCTTTCATAAGACTTTGTTTCATTTTTGAATTTAGAAATTAAGTAGCATAACTTAATTTAGGAAAAAATGGTCATAGTGGTGATACAAGCTATCTTATAGAAGTTTTCTACAATATAAGAAATCAGGAACTGTTTCCAAGAGGGGCCTTTGACTTGTTAACAACTGCATTCTTGACTCTGCATATGGCACCTAGGACACAGAAGGCACACAGCAACTGTTATATGAGTGAGTAAAAAAGTAGATAGACAAGTGAAAAAGCCATTGGAAGGGTTCAGCCCAATGTGCCTTGGCTTACAAAGTGCTAATATGGAAAGCAGAGAAATACACATGTACAAAGTATGAGGTTCTGGGTGCTTATTTCACAAGTTCTTCATCCATAAAGGATTTTGATACTTTACCACTTCTCCCAATTGGACTTTATATGGCATCAGCAGGACCTTTCTGACTAGCTGTTAAGAACCTTTTTAAAATCAGCCATCTTGATGACATTACCGTCACCACATTGGCATCACTGAGGCATATTTTGTTCTCACAAATCATGGACATATTTGGAAGCTGAAAATATGGTTTATGCAAGCTCATATATACATTGTTACCTCCATAACCAAGGGAATTCTGCATGTCAGATGGAGGGGGCCACTACCTCCTATGCTTCTACCATCTCACCTGTCAGGGAGATGGGGTGGAGAAGGTGGAGTCTTCTTCCAATTTTCCCTCAGATACTGAGTCTGATCACACCCACGCTGCTCAATATTTAGCCTCTTCATATGACAGCTGCAACCCTATCCCATCTACTCTGTGTTAGGGTGGGCCTCAGGGATTCACTCCCTTTTTCACTCAGTCCTAACAGGAACACAACAGAACTCTACACTCTTGTGACTATTGACCTAAAAATTAAGTACTCATACCATGGCCAAAGCATCTTGTCTATTCCTGTTCTTCTACATCTGTGCCAGATCCTGGATCTTGACATCATTCTCATGGCTCCATCTGGGAATTGGGGCAAACCAATGTCTGACATCAAACTTATCCCAGAAAAAAATACCTATTACTTCATTTGCAAGCATCCATGACCCTACTTTTAAGACTTGTGTAAAATTGATGACTTTTTGTTTTTTTTTAACTTTTAAAATTCATTTTTCATATGATATATTTTAATCATGTTTTCTCCTACCCCGATGCCTCTGAAACCATCCCCACCACCATGCCTACCCAATCTTATGCTCTTTCTCTCTCTTTTCTCTTTCTATTTTTAAAACAGACAAAACACAAGCAAAACAAAAAATGGAGAAGAGACCGAGGGAAAGGAAGTCCAGTGATTGGCACGAATTGGGTTTCAGCTCAAAGGGAAGTCCCAAAGCCTGACAGTATTATTGATGCTATGATGTGCTTGCAGACAGGAGCCTAGCATGGCTGCCCTCCAAGAGGCCCAACAAGCAGCTGAAGGAGTCAGATACAGATACTTACACCCAACCAATGGACAGATGCCGGGGACCCCTGTGGTTGAATTAGGGAAAGGCTGGAAGAAGCTGAAAAGGAGGGCAACCCCATAGGAAGACCAGCAGTCTCAACAAACCTGGACCCCCAAGATCTCTCAGACACTGAGCCACCAACCAGGGAGCATATATCAGCTGATATGAGGCCCTCAACACACATACAGCAGAGGACTTCATGGTCTGGCCTCAGCAAGAGAAGAGACACCTAACCCTGGAGAGACTTGAGACCCCAAGGAATGAGGAGGCATGGTGGGGTGAGGATGTGGGGACATGCTCTTGGAGATGGAGGAGGAGGAATGGAGTGAGAAAATATTGATGGGCAGATGGGAGGGAGATAATGATTGGACTGTAAAAAATATTAAAGATAATTAATATATACATACATATGTATATATATCATACTGATATGTATAATTAAAGGTACACACAATTTACATCCTTCAATAACTAAAGTAGTAATCATAGAATACATATTGGTATGAATTTTTTAGAGTTGTGAAAAGTTAGGTACATATATACACATGCATGTATATGGTATATAAATGTATGAATATATATTTTATTGTATATATATATATATATGTATTTTTCTAATATATATATATATGCACACATATATACATACATACATACATACATACATGCTTATATACATACATGAATGACATAAACTTGGTGGTTTGAATTGTCATAGTAAACATACAGTTTTTTTAATGTGAAAAACTATGATAAATAAATACAATAATAAATAATAAATAAATAAATAAAATCCCCCCAAAACACAAAAACAGAAATTAAAATAAATAAACATAAGACAATTAAGACAAAAAATGACCAAACAAAACAAAATGAGGCAAAAAAATCTACAAAATACCATTGAATATGTTTTGTGTTTCCCTACTACTTCTAGGCCTGAGGCCTGCCTTTAAATGTGATTCATACCTAGTAGAACTCTGCTGGAAAAAACTACTATTTTTTTCTTTGCTAGTAAGTATCAGTTGCAGATAGCTTTTTGGTTAGGGGCAGGAGCCCATTTACTGCCCCTTCTCAGTGCTGGGATGCCATCTATCTTGAGTCTATGCAGACCCTATGACTGCTCCCATAATTCCTCTGAGTTCATATGCACATCAGTTCTGTTGTGTCTCAAAGACACTGTTTTCTTAGAGTTGTCCATCACCTCTGGCTTTTACAATCCATATGGGTCCTATCCTATATAGATCTCCGAGCCTTAAGAGGAGGAAGACTTTGATGAAGACATTGCATTTATGACCAGGTCCACCAAACTCTCTCACCCTGCACATTAGACCACTATTTCCTTATGCCAGGAAACAGACTCTACTAGGTCCCATCTATTTCAAGCCAGAATCATGTAAAACAGTCCTCGGGCCTGTCTGACTAGTCCTATCAACATTCTCATACTGTTTCTATCCACCCCTCATCCCACATATTCTCTGGTTAAATAACCGCCCCGCCCCCTCCACCACTGACACTGCTATCTTCTGAAAGCCACAAGAATTGTTTTCCAATGCTATCTCTTGTTCTATCTGTTCTCTATATCTGCTACATGACTCTTTGTGGCCAGGCTAATATCAATGTTTTCAAACCAAAGATGTCCACTGTGTTGTCCTCTCATGCCCCACAAGGTCACCAGTACCTGTCAAGGAACCTCTGGTCCCTCCACCCATTGAGTCCTCTCTGTAAGTTCAATCAAGGTGGAATAGCCTCGGTTCTCATACATTTGGTTTTCCTATTGCAATCGGGACTCCTGGAACACATTCAACACTGGAGTGTTCTCTGTTCTAAGCTTCTTTCTTTCTGGGCTCTGATAGAGCTGTCATTATGTCCTCTTAGGCTTTTCTGCAGCACTTCCTAACACTGCCCACTGCTTCATATTGCCACCCAGACATCTGGGCATTGACACCACCCATACTTAGTGTTTGTTTTCCTTCTTTTTCAGTTACAGACTTCATTACTTAATAAACTCCTTAATGCATCTTCAAACATGCCACACATGAGATGGAACTCAGTACATTTCCAACCCTTCATTTCCGTTATGTGCTCAACTGTAAAGTTACCCTGGTCACCCAACAACGTCAGTCTCAATTATGTTATTTTTGTGTGACATTTTACTTTTGTTTCATCAATTGTAGGCTGTAAGAAAACAGAACATTCATTAGAAGGTCTATAGCATGTTACAGAAGCTAGACACATAGTGAGTGGCCAATAAATGTTTGACAAATAAGTGAATGTAAACCCTATTCTGTCCTGCTTTCTCCCCACACTTCCCTCCTTTGAATTTTCTTTTCAATTAGTGTCATGCCATATCACATTAATAAGCTTCCAAGAACCAGAGCTGGAGAAATATCTCAGGGGCTAAGAGCACTAGCTGCTCTTTCCGAAGACCTGAATTTAGTTCAAACCACTCACATGGCAGCTCACAGTCATCCGAAACTCCCCCCAGTTCCAGGGTACTTGGCACTTCTTCAAGTTTCATGGGTATGAGGCATACATGTGATACCCGAAATATATTTAGGCAACATACCCATAGATATAAAATAAGACAAAAAATTCAAAATTAAAGAAGTTCCAGAAACAAAACAAAACAAAAGAAAACCTCTGCAATGCCCACGCTGTTATTTGTGCTCTCATTAGCTTAGAATATTTGTTCACCAAATACTGACTTCAAAAATTCAACTTAAACATTCCCTATGGATTCCCCCTTCTTTATAGTAATTTTAACACCATCTTCTATGAATCACAAATTTGGTTAAAATATAAATATAGGTGCAGTGTGAGTGAGCCTCAACGTTCAACCTCTGGCAATTTCCCCAATCCCCCAGCTTAGAAAATAAATCATGCTTAGTTTCCACAATCTATACCTTCTTCTAGGCAGTAGATTATTTCTTTCAACATTTATATGTATGTGTGCATGTGTGCGTGTGTGCGTGTGTGCAGGGGCTGACCAGAAGTAGATAGATTCCTCATCTCATTCTTTAAGACAAACCTCTCACTAAACATGCAGTTCACCAATTGGCTAGACTGATGGCTGCCAAGCTCCAGTGAGCTATCTGGATCCCTCTATTTTCTGGCCCTTGGGCTTCTTGTCAGAGGCATGCCATCATACCCAGTTCTATTTGGCACTGAAGATCTGACATCAGGTTCTCATGCTTGCTTGGCAAGCACTTCACTGACTGAGCAATCTCCCTAGACCTTACTACTCTTCTTTTTTGCACCTAAAGGTTTGAAATGATTTTTGTTGCATGGAAACAATAGCTAGTAAAAGAACCAAAGAGACAAAGAACAAATTAAACACAAGCGTCAAGCTTAATACCATCCGCTCTTTAGATTCAAAGATGCAAACAGGGTGAGTAGAAAAGGGTATATCATGTTAGCAACAGGGACCTGGGGCAGCTTTCAGAGAGACACTTATTAAGAGCGATAAGAGGATGCTTTATAGCTTGACATGCTGTGCACACCTACAATCCTAAGGATTGAGAGGTAAAAGCAAGAAGATTGGGAATTCAAGATAATCTTTTGCTACAAAATGTGTAAGAGGACAGCCTGGGCTACATGAGACTCCATCTCATAGTATGCAAACTAAAATACGGAACATTTTATAGAGATAATATCCTCAATAATATGCACATCTAAAAATGAGTAATATACATATATTTTCAAAGCTGACAGAAGTGAAGAGAAAAATTAGCCTGAAAATAGTGGCTGTCCAAAATCAGCTTCATTGATAACTTAGGTAGCAAACAGAGAAGAGAGGACCTGATGAACACTATAGCCCACCTGGACACAACAAATAATTTCTGAATGGTTAAGATGAGTTTGATGCAGGAATTCAAGCATCCATCACTGAGTAGATGCTCCCTGCTGCATGTCCAATCCTGTACATTTCCCCACAGGAGATACTGAAGATTAAAAGTACTCACTTCAATTTCAGGCTTGAGCAATGTAAATGGGAAAAGAACTACGTAGTTGTGAAAATCATTAGTGTGTGCAATTTCAGTGAAAGAGGGGCTTAGATACAGGCAGCAGGAAATTAAGCCTGCAGACGTGTTTAATCTCTTTGGGGCCGCCAGCTATTTGGAAGTAGGGGAGGAGACTGACTAAATGTCATGCAGCGTGTGAAGCAGGGTTATATTTGAAGGGCTGCTGACGTGGAACTGCTAGTGAGGACCGAGGATCAACACTGCTTCCAGCAACTTCATGGTTCTAGCAGAGTAGGGAAAACGGAGAAGATGACATAAATCTCACTCAATACCATGAGACTGGTAGAAGGCCTGTAAATAAGAGCAGCATTTGATGTCTGAAGCAGTGCTATAACTCAGGTTAAAAGTCCAAGGAACGAGGTCAGAAGGTAAGGTGCGGACTGAGAATACTGGAAACCCAACCAAGAGCTGCAGGGGACTTGCTGTATGTTTTATGGCAGGAGAAATTCTCCTACTGCCTCTGGTTAGAATTTAAAGTCTCCACTTGAGAAACTTACCGATGTCCAAACAACTGTGAGAAACACATGACTGCTTAATTAAAATGAGATAAAACAAGATAATTTTCCTCAGTCTCCGCAGCCATAGGTCAAGTACTCAGCAGGCATATGTGGCAAGTGGCTTCCATATTGGAAAGCATAAGTATAGAACTTCTTCTGAACATGACAGAAACAGTACAGACCCAGAAGAAAAGTGACCTAAAAGAAAGCCACTTCTTTCTCTTAAACTGCTAAAGGGTGCAAACTGGAGCAGAAACATGTTTACCTTGACCACAATGATGGTAACTCTTCTTGTAAGTCAACATTGAACTCTTCAAACACTTTCTGTGCTTTCTGAAACTCCTCTTCTGCCTAGAAATGACACACAACACATTTACACACAGGGGAGCGCACTTCTGCACATAAAAGCATCACTTCATATTAAAGAGAAAGAACCTTATGGTATCCTGAGAAGATTTTTGAGGAGAGATATTTGTTGAAATCCACACCATTTTGTAATTAAATGGGCAATAGAAAGAACTTGAAAGTTGGAAAGCTTGACAAATAAGCTATAATCAAGCTGTGAAAGTCTCATATGTCATGCTAGGGGATTTAGAAGTTTTTCCCAATGGGATCCATTAAAAGAGGTAAGCAATATGGCACCTGGTCTAGAGATGCCATGCTGGAAGGTCATTTAGCAGTGATGTATGATAGGAAGGACAAACTAAGCCTGGAATTCAAGGAGATAGTGGATAGCTGGTCTCATTTAGCTGGCATCTGCAAACTGCTGACATACACGACTGTGGTGGCCTCAATGAGATGACCCCATAGTCTCAGATTACTTGGTCCCCAGTTAGTGATGATCTCTAAGGAGGCTTGTATGGTGTAGGCTTGACGGAGGAAGTGTGTTATTGGGGTAGACTTTGAGAACTTAAAGCCTTGCTCAATTTTCTGTTTGATCTCTTTGTCTCCTGCTTGTGAATTAAGGTATGCGCTCCCAAATTCCTGATCCAATTGCCATCCCTGTCTGCTGCTACAATTCCACCTTGTGATGGTGATGGACTTATAACTCTCCAAAATGCTAAGTCTCAAACAAGCCTTTCTTCTACACGTTGCCTAGGCACGGGGTTTTTTCACAGCATGTAAAAAGTAACTAAATTTTTCTCTGGGAGTTACAGTGTTGCCATCTCACCTGAATCTGTATTTTATCAGTATTTTCTGAACATATAGAAAGAAGTGCAGAAACACTCCTTGGATTCTTTAGTATTGCAACACTGCAAGACGCTCAAAGTTATTCTGGTCACAATGTGTCAGTAAGGCTCACTCCTGTGATCTCACTTCTAGTAACAAAGAAGAAAATGTATTTTTTAATTGAAGTGGCTTAGAAAAGTAAAATTTAGCTTGAATTTTGTCCTGATTTAAATCTTTCTTTAAAAGGGGACCATCTAATTTTTAGAAACAGGGTGGCTGCATGCCTTAAGGTTCAGAGAGTAACTGGGCGGTGGTGGCACGTGTCTTTAATCCCAGCACTTGGGAGGCAGAGGCAGGTGGATTTATGAGTTTGAGGCCAGTCTGGTCTACAAAGTGAGTTCCAGGACAGCCAGGCTTATACAGAGAGACCCTGTCTCGAAAAACCAAAAAAGAAAAACAACAACAACAAAAAAGATTCAGAGAGTGATGTCACCCACTACATCCACCCCTACCTTAGAGATCCGACTCTCATCCTTCCGTTTGGAACTCTGCAGGGCCTCCAAGTGATGGCGAGCACTATCATAATCCACGAGCTTCCTGCTGCGCTTAGCGATGCGATTCTGCCAACATGGAAAACACATGAACTGGAGAGATAGTGTCAGTCTCTGACTGCCAAAAGTCAAAGGTCAATGTTTTCTGTGCTGAAAGTAACTGAGGACTGTAAAAGGATCGCTGTACTACGGATATATATATATATATATATATATATATATATATATATATGCCTGTGTGAGCACAGTTAAAGAACAAACTACAGGAGTCTGTTCTCTCCTTCTAGCATGAGGGCTTCTGAGATTGAACTCATAGGGGTTATCAGGCTTGGTGGCAAGCACCCCTCCCTGCTGAGCCATTTTACTGGCATGGAAGGTGAAGATTTTTACAGGATATAGAGGCAAGCAGGTATAATAGTAGGTAGAAGACAGCTAGAAATCAGAAGAAAGCTTCTAGAGCATTGAGCTTTAAACAGTGCCGGTTCTGATACTAATGAGGCCAATCATGAACCGCTAACAGCATGTTTCCATCAAAGACCCAGAAAATTCTGGAGCTGCTTTGGGGGAGCAGGCACACTAGACTATTAGAATCTACTCTTATTCTTAATGTGTTGTAGTCTGCAGATAGAAAGCTACACTAGGTTTTGCTTATGACTATAATAGCAGTTTATGATTATAATATAATATGATTATAATAGCAGTTTCCTATGACAGATTTACTGCCTGAGAAATCTCTTCTCAGTACATCATGGTCCTTTATGTATTTGAATCTCTAGAGCTAATGTATCACTTTGAAAATCCTGATGTTCAGAACATAGGGACACTGCTAGCTCATTCCCGTGGCCACCTCATTAAGGAATTTTCACAGCCTTGGTCCAGAAATCATAAACCACTAGGTATTGACCAAGATTTTGATCAGGACTGAACTTTGATCAACCAGGACCATCTTCATTTGCATGACCCCTACTTGCATAGGGATCGTATAGATAGTAATTTTTTGCACAGTGGCCCACATTAAGTGCCCAGAAATGAGGAGCAGCCAACATGGGCCTTTCTCCTTTTTCCAGAAAGCTGCCCCCAAATAAGCTCATCCTAACCATACAAGGACTTTTTCAGGACCGAGACCTCCACAAGCTCAAGCAGCCATTGTTCCAGCCCTTGCAAAAGTCGGTAAATCTGAGTATAGCATGTTAATGGTTCCTATGTGCTAAACTTACATTGGCCTTACACTGACTGTCCTCTAACTTTACCTTGTATTTGTATTCTATCTAGGTGTTTCTCTCAAGATTGAATAAACACACACACACACACACAGAGTCAGACAGACAGACAGACAGACAGACACACACACATACACACACACACACACACACACACAGGGGGGGGGGTACTGTAACCATGATTCTAGGCTGAAACTCTGGCAGGTAAAGTGATACCCTAAGATTTGTGCTCTATCCCTTCAGAGGTCAAACTATTGAGACAATAGACCCAAAAGAATTAAAATTTAACCTACACATGGAGAGGGACAGCTAATGCCCTAGCAATAGCCAAAGGAGGTATTGATCTCATGGAAAGAGATTTCACACAGCTTCAGCACCTCAGCCTACAGCTAAACCAACTTATACATACTTCCTGGCTTTTGTGTCTTATACTCTAGAAGGTTTTACCACCACCTCAGCAAAGACTGAAGCCTGTCCCCTCTTTCCAGTGATGTGCAAACTGTTCATAAAATCACTTTATTTTATCAATTCCTTCTTCCTTGTTTCTTTAAAAACACAGGGCATCTGAGCATCGAGTTTGTGAACCTGAGTGTGTGTGTGACCAAAGTATAGATCTGAGAAACTCATAAACCTAGAAGGGAAAAAATACTGACTTGTAGACACCAAGCCCTGTCAGAGTCAGGTCTTAAGATCATTAATAACAAAAAACAAAGGATAAGACGAATGAAGGGAACATGAGCAGAGCACACTAATACAGGTATGAAAATGAGAGAACATAATCTTACACTACACTATGTATATATGCTAACATAATAAGTAATTTAAAAACAGTGAAGCTAAAGTATAACCATAAGAACCACAGTGGGCTCAACTTTAATAACCAAACCAAGTACAAAACGATGGACCAATTGTAAAATACTTAAAAGAAGAAGAAAAAATTCCAAGTAAGACTCTGCCAAAAAAAAATCCTCCCAGAAATTAAGGTGAAAGAAATATTTTTCAATCAAACGAAAACAGGGAATTCATTGCCAACATAATGCTTTTGATCTCTTAAGTGGAAAAGCAGTAATTACTATAAAGACCAAAAATCAAGGTAAATATATACAACTGCCTGCCTTTACTGTTAATTGCATGAAAGCATTACTAGCCATTCAGAACAAAAACAAAACACACAGAAAAAAAAAACAGAAGCAATGTATTATGAAGCTTACAACACATGTGAAGGTAATGTAGGTAGATATAGCACAAAGAGGAGTCACGAGGACTAGAGTGTATCATAAGGCTTGCAGAAGATGTCACATGTGGTTTAAATTGGATGCAGCTAAATATGACAGTGGAAAATGTATGTGTATAAGTGAGTGGTAATCACTAAAATGCTTAGTCAAAGGGTTGGAACCACTAAACAAATAGGGTGAAATATGCTGAATTTTCAGATCTAAATTCATATTCTGAGTCAATTAGCCTGAGAGATTTGATATCCATGTGTTTTATGTCTCTGCAACTTTCTAGTTGCACCCTGCTGGTCTAATAATAAGCACCATTTCATTTAAGAAAAGCCTCTTAAAATGAATATACTAATAAGAGAGAAAACAATATTAATAAGATATTTATGTTTTTACATAATGCAGTAGCCACCCGTGAATCTGCTCAGCGTCCTACAGCATGGATATGATAAGAGTTATTTCCATTTTACTCAGAGAGACCAGGAATTTGCCTAGAACTGTTCACCATCTCTGAGCCTCAGTGGCAGCAGGAGTAGATGAGGTGAGAGAAGCATCACATGAGATGGCAGCTGACCCTCGGAGTGGGTGGGCCAGCCCTGTGAGCACCTGCCGGAGGCAGCCTCCTTCCATGTGCACCTTCCGGTCTCTCTCCTGTCTGACTTCCTGTCAACCTTGCCCTGCTCCTGGAACTCTGTTAACAATGCCCCTTCCAATGCCTGCACGGACTCTGCTAACTATTCAGCATAACTTCTCCACAGCCCACAGACACTTGCGACGGGTAGATTCAGGTTATTTAAACTGAGCACCTTCAGATCTTTAGATTCATCCCAGTAATATTTTTCTGTCGCTACCATTTCCTCATGGCCATGAAATGCTTCAAGACATACGCAGAGTAGCTTTATGGTGGTCACTGAGCTAGCCTAGGTGGGGGAGAGGAAATCCCTTCTGCAAGGCTTTCGGGACCTTTTTTTGTCAGAAAAGTGATAATGCCCATTATTTTGAACAAGCATCCGTTTCTTTCTAAGGGACAGAAGCTTGTGTAGCATGCAGCCCCTCAGAGTTCGTCTGTACGGATGTGCCTTAGCCCTAGGGGCATCTTTAATATCTTATAAATAGCAAATCATTAGCTTTTGAAGATTGAATTGGTCTTTGAAAAGAGCTGAAATTCAGTGGCTACCATGATTAGGAATGAGGTATACAGTGGTAATGTGGCTTTGGTTTGAAAAGTGAGTGAGGTGCATCTTGTGAAGCATTTCCCTCTGGAACTGGCAAGGCCGTTACAGGAAGTGGTTTACTAGGGTGTTAAGTAAATATTTTAAGATCTGTCATTTGCTTGACACAGATAGTTTTGTGCTATAAAAATAAATCAATCATATTTTCTTTCCTATATGATATTTTGGAAGTATGGAGCAATAAATAAATAAATAAATAAATAAATAAATAAATAAATACTCAAGGGTTCATGTGAACAGAGTTAACTCAGAGTAATTTTTTCATTCAATACAATTCTAATCAGGCATCCAATACTAAACTTAATTCAATTTAATTAATAGTAATAAACTTTATTGAAATTTCTCACCATCTTAAATTTCTGTAGTTTAGAAAATAATTCATTACAATTTTTAAAATTCTCTGACAACCCCAATTTGGAATTTGTTTGGGTACGCTGAAGTAAATATATGCTTAGTTATTCATGCATGGGTGCTAACTTGGAATCTAAACTATGTTTTATAGTAATTTCTCACAGCTGTAAGCCCGCCTGGGTTGGTGACATGTGGGTTCTTATTATAATATTGATTTTAGATGTCAGCACTGCACAATGGGAATCACAACATGGACTGCCCTGCCAATCACAACTCAAATGTCAAACATCATCCTCACAAATGGTACTTGACAGTCTTCTGTGATCGACTATGGTAAATGCTTGGGAATTTGCCTGAGGTTTTAAATGCATGTGGCTTGTTGATTTTAATGGGAGTCAAGGAAGTCAGTTTTGGTCTATGCTTTGAAAATTTTCCACTCAGTTCACTGTACTCATAATGTCCTTTCCATCAGAAACCCCTTCATTACATATCTGCTAATCATCATTTTATGACCATAGGGAGTCTACTCCTAATTCTAAATTGGACTCATTGAAAAATATAAAACTTCAATGTAGCTATTCTCCACTCTCTAAGCTGTCTCTTTCCTGAGATACCCATAATTTTTCCTTAATTATTTATCATGTTGTAGTTTTCCAATCTTCTGCCTTGGATGACAATTTTGTCAACATAGCTCAAGAGTAAAGGAGAAAAGGAGAGGAGAGATTGGTTCAGCCTCTTCACATGACACATGTAAAAGCTTAAAGCACATTTGCCTTCAGAATAGCAAGAGGAAGCCCTGAATCCTGTTACTACTAAATACCTACACATGCTGTAACTGGAGGATCACCCTGTGAGGGACTTCAACTGTGTACCTCAGGAAAGGGGCTCCTTGGTAAAAGTTCTACTGAGTATTAAATCATGTTGACTTCAAATAAACTGAAATAAACAACCGATACAATCGATTATACTTAATAGGAGGAGAATACTATTTTCTTTATTAACTTCTGACTTTCAGATCCTGAAGTAATGGAGATTAAACTATCATGCAGGAGAGGGAACATCAGAAGATGGAGCAATGAAGCCTAATTTCTGTTTCTCTCCTGGATGCACTGATTCCAGCTACAAATCAATTCTCTTGTGGAAAGACAGAAATTAGCTGAAAGGATCCTTGCATAAGCAGCAAGGACAATGAAAAGCCACGGTTGGAAGGCACTCTATAAGCCTACCCCTATGGGGAATAAAAGTGCCATTGCCTGGCATAGCCCAGGGCTGCTATGCCCTGACTCCCAGCTCCTACCTGAGTAGAGACTCTCAGACCTTCTATCTGACAATGAACTTTGGCATGGTATCCCTAAGGTGGCTCCGTCTTAAAAGAGTATTGGGCCACTAAATATTCAACAAGCTGAGAAGCCAGTGGGATCCTGGGTGATACTTGAATCTACAACAGAATGAGTCACCATCACTGTCTCTCTAAGCTTAGTACAACCATAGCTTTTTAAATGTCCAGACTCCTTCTCCTTAGGAAAGAAAAAGTTCTACAAGTTTGTAGTGGTCCCACTTTTAGATATATGGAAGTGGCTTTGATCTCAACACTGATTGGGCCTAGCTCTCTCTAGATAGTTTGAGATTTCCCAGAGCAGATGGACTTGGATAAGTACACGAAATATACTCAATCAGAAGAGCATGAAGTCTGATGTGAAGCTTCACGGCTTCCATTTCGAATGCCAGCTTTCAGTGTAGATAATCTGTTCATTAAGATGTTCAGAGACTTAACTTGGGTCTTGTTAACTTTGAGGTGTAATATTCTTATTCATTAGCAAGGATTTTTTTTTAAAAATAAAGTTTATTTTTAAAAGAACAGGACATGGGCTGCACTACAGAAAGACTGCCAGGTTTTTCAAAATGTAACTGGGATGACTATTAGGATCAGTCCAAGAGGAGACCATCAAGAGGAGAGCATCAGAAACCAATGAGAGTGGGGATAAGAAACTCTCCAGAAGCAAGGAGGAGATGAAATAGAGCAAGCACATTAGAATAAACAAGCACGTTACTGTGCACAGTAAGTTCCCAGCCTGTCTCAAAGCACCACCACTGAGCCTCTGTTTATCAGTACACAGCCTGTCTTCTTTCACAATCCCGAGTCCCTCATCAAATTCCTTATTCTTAATCATGAGGATCTAGTAAATTCTAGTAGTTGCTGTCTAGACTCTAATGTTTGCTGATAGTCAGGTGGCTGTTCTGTCTAATGTATAGATGCCTACACAGAGATTCTAGGAAAATGGGGACACAGGGAAGAAATCTCTAGTACTTATGTTAACACGGAGAATCCATCATTCAGATTTGTTTTGTTGACATGTGGCCACCAAGAGGAATATATTTGGAGAGATCCACTTAAGTTCTTGCCAGTAATCCAGAAATCCCCAAAGGCTCTTTATTCATAGTCTATGGGAGCAGAAAATCTAGCCCTCCCTCTGAGTGGTGATGTGGTGAAACCATTTCACTGTGTAGCCAAAGCCAGTGCATTCCCTAAAGGAGGCTTCTTGGTATTTGTTCATGACTACACAGAAGGCCAGGCCACAGTGGATTTGTGCAAGGAGATGCCCCAGATGTCCACTGGTACTGGTTTATAACCTCCTCACCCTGCTAGAAGGCCAACGCACCCTGACTCTGTTTTGAGCACAGAAGCAAAGGGGTTACTGCTGCACCTCTGTTGCATACAGATGTTTTTTCAAACCCAGCTTTAGCTACCATGACAGTTCCAGACCTATGACATTCAACCATTCACTTCTTTATTTACCCTGGCAGGGGCTTTAAGAGCCAATGCTATTGTTTTAAACATAATTGTTTTCACATCTTAAAAGGCTCATATTTCCATTTTAATCTGAAAATTTTAAAGACAGCAAAATGCACAGGTGCACTGTGACTGCATGTTAAACTAACAGTAAACAGTGAAATATCAGATTTCTCCTCACACTTACAGTCCAGTTTCTCTACTCCCTGTGACCATCATTTATTTTAATGAAAATCACCTCATACCACATATAAAAAGGTTGGGATAGATTTTAGGTGTTTGAGTTCTGATTTTGTATCTACAGGTTTGAAAAGATTTCTGTAAAGAAAGGAGCATTGAAGTTTCATTAAGAGGGCACTTTGATTTCTTTAGCTGGATTTTATTTCACGATAATAGTTTCAAAATACATGCTTAAATAAATGAAAACTTACAAATGTCTTTCATTTCAGCTTGAGAAATTTTAATTCCCCTCTGTTGCTCTGAATTTTATAACTGCATGAGACCATTCAATTATTTCCTTCACACATGGAGAATGAAGTACCTTTATGTCAGGAAACTGGCCCAGGTAGGTGTCCAGTGTCAGCAAGGAGCCATCCACTAGCTTTTGATGGAAGTCTTCCCACAGCACATCACACTTCTAAAAGAGAAACAGAGAGACAGTGACTCCATAATCCCAGACACATTCCACCAAAATGCTAAAACATCTAAAATCAAAACACACAGTAAGCAATGCTTCCTGAGATATTAGAAGAGGCAATATGAACTAAGAACTAATTAGGATGCACTCAAACTTCCAGGCTATATGGTCAGTATTCTAGTTAACAATACAAGCTAGGAGCTTGGCTTGTTTAAAGTACATCGCTGATTCTGAGATACTGAGGAATGTAGACGCTTTAACAGATTCCCAAGTCACAGTAGATGGCCATTGGAGTGAAAAGATTGAGAATTCCTGTGAGACAGCTAACTTAACTGCAGCAGTTGATGAAATTAGAGCCAACCCAGAGAGAAACAAACAACAAAACCCAGCTTAAATATCATGTACACAATGAAGAGAAAATGAATTATACCTTATCGACCATGAGGTATACAGTGAATTAAAAAAAAAAAGGTCTCCGGTATTTGTCAGTTCGTCATATCACACTTGGGCTGTTACTTCCAAATTTCTCTAAGTGAGTGGTAAATCTTGAGCTTGTTTAAAAAGCAAAGCAATGCAAAACTAATTTAAAGGTGGAGACAGTGGCCCACATCTCTAATGTCTGTACTTGGGAAATAGAGGCAAGAAGATCGAGGCCCGCCTTAAGTGGGTGGTAGGTTTGAGCCCAGTTTAGGCTACCTGATATCATTTACAAGCAAAAGAAGTTTTATTTGCATTTTGTTTCCTTTTCTTGACCTTCAAAAACTAAATCCTAGTTATTATAATGCCCAAACAAAATAATTTAAATTCATCAAATAAAAAAGGCTCATCATCTGTTGTGAGTAGACACTCTGAACATGTAATGATCAGTTGCTCTATTATCCAAAGGATGATGTTTGAAACTGGAACTGGGGGTTCAAATGTCCTGGAATCCACAGGGACTAATGTAGCGCAACAGCCATTTCATTAAAGAGTCAGTGTCAATAGCAGCATCATTGCTGTGGACAAAATGGAATCATACAATGGTCTGAGGATGGGGGCGCAGCTTTCCATCATTCTTTAAATTTTCTTTGCTTGTGATGAGTTTTGAGAATACGTTATTAGTCAGAAATGTACAAAGTAAGATAAGCATTTAAAAACATGTTGTTGAAATAGTGTGTTTTCATATAGGGAAAATGTAAGATGACAAAAACACTCGATAACTACATTCAAAAGTGGTATGTGGGAACAGCTTTGCCAAATTCACATCCTGAAAGATTTTGGAAGATAGACTATATCTAGCATAACCATTCCCATAGGTAAACCCATTTTCATTTCAGTACTAACGATATTATGAAGATCAACACTGGGGTGTCAGCACTGCCATGCAGCAGCCAGAGACTCACCGTGAACCCCTGCAGTAGCTCCTGAGTTAACCTTCCCTTCGGCTTTGGCTCTATCATCTAACTCAGATCTTCTGTTTCTAGAGGAGCTGTATTGACCCACCTGTCATGACAAACAACTGCTCTTCTTTTCACCAAAGATCTTGGAGGGGAGATAATTGCGGCCTAGACGCTCTCATCCATCAGTGACAAGGACATGTTCTAAGCACTGATGAGAGGACCTTCACACAAAGGCTTCAGATGTGTTTTCTGTTAGTATAATTGGTATTATTTCCATCTCATACATGGGAATGAATCCCAAGAAGATAAAAGAACTGCCTGAGGTTACATGGCCATTCTTGCTGTCTAGTCTGCTCCACTTTTCACAAAGTGGTGACGCTCGTGTGCTCACACCCTGAAGGCTGAGTGACCTAGGGCTGCAGTCTTTAATTAGGGTGTGAGGGTATTTCTATGCCCAAGGCTGCCATAAAGTTCAGTTGAGTTTAGTGACTGGACTAGCTGTTCTACAGAAGGATGAGCGAGCTTCTGAGATTTTGCTTCTGCATTCCAGAAAGGCTGATGAAAAGGGAGAAGGGGTAAAGGGAAGGAAATTGCTGCATGGAAATCAAGTTGATAAAAGGCTCAGCCACAAATAGCTGTTACAACCTATGGTATGTAACAGAAAAAAGCTATAGTTATTTTGAAGAAAAACAATCTTTAACCCAAACTTCAAATGGTTTTAGAATCACTTTCCTGTGGGGCATTGGGCTATACACAGACAGTCTGTTCTCCAGTCGAACAGATGTTGGACCCCGGTTCATCTACATGGGACTGAAGGAGTTCCCTCCCGTCTCCTGGAACCCTGGCTCCTGTCGAAGTTACCGCCACTCAGCCCTCACAAGAGAAGCATTGTTAGTAGTCACATAGGCAATGTCCCAAGCTTCTGACCTTCAGGCTTTCTCCCTGCCTTTCTACAATAAAGCTCTAAAACCGTAGACAGTCTCTGCTCATCAAGGTCCACTGTGCAGACTCTCACCTGTGTGGGAATCTCTCTCCCTAAGCCCTCTCTCCCATAATCCCGGGGTTGAGTGGAAAGCGTCTGGCAACCCTCCTGCATCTGCCTGCCCAGAGCATAGGAGAAACTCTGGCAGGACGTGGGCTATCCTTTCTCTCTAGCCTTTCTTCTCTCTCTCTCTCTCTCTCTCTCTCTCTCTCTCTCTCTCTCTCTCTCTTTCTCTCTTACCTTCTCTCCTTTCTCCCTGCCTTTCTACAATAAAGCTCTAAAACCATAGATAGTCTCTCCCCGCCTCTTCTTCCCCCTCCTTCCCCTGCTCCCCTTTTAGTTCCCACACTTTCCCTCACACTACAAGTTGGGGATGGCTTAGGCAGTAGAACTCCAGGCTGCATTTTTAGTATCTTGTCTTGGTTTGCGATTCATGCCCTGAGGTGGAGAAGTGGAATGTGGACTGAGCAGTCAAAGACTTCTCAAAGCCACTCGGGGACTCCTAGAAGTTGCCATCCAGCTCTTACCTCACCAACCATCTTTACATCTTCCCGTCCATACCAGTCTGGCTCGTAGACTTCATGTAGAGATTCAGTGAGCTTCATTGAGGCCTCCTGCATACCTGACATTGGAGAAAAACAGTTGCATGGAATAGGGAGACATTGTTCTCTTCTCCACTGCTTTGCTAAGTGGGACAGAAACAGCTGTGACAACACAGCTACATCTTTCCTTGAGAGACTCCGAGCCTTACATTCACTCTTATGGTACACCCTGCCAGTTACTTACACAATGGTAGCAAACCACTGGGTCTTAGGAAATATTAACAGTGTCATTGGTCTGAGAACTGCAAAAATGGTATGCTCTAGTCACCTGTTAAAGGAAACCTAACAAATCTATAGAACACAAAAATAGTAGACAAAGCTATAAAATTCTAAAAGCAGAATTAATTCCAGATCACTGTACAGAAATAACGTACTTTTGAAACAGGTAGAAACAGTATAAATACGACTTTCATCTGCATCAGTGTAAGTGGTTTAGTGATTTAACTAGTAAAATTGTTGAAAGTGGTTACAATTCAAAAGGAACTTTTTTCTCAAGATGACAAGTAAAATGCATTTATCTCTCAAAACTGTAAATGCAGTTTTGGATAAGACCTTCCAGAAAGCTTTGGCTTCATCAGCCTATGGGTCTAAATTTCCCTTGCACATTGGTAGGTGACAAACATGCTTATTAATAATTGTCATGATGTGAAGCTTCTTTGAGCAGCAGAGGTATAAAGCACCTCTGGGGCTTTGCTGCCACTATCCACTTTTTTCCTCCTGACATGGTCAGACTCAGCAAAGCAAAGAGGATAAGATGCAAATGCTGGGGCTACATGGAGGTGCTTGTGAATGACACCAGAATGATAGGCAAACAGTCTATCTGGTCACATTAATGTCTAAGCCTTTATCACTTGGAGGTTGATAGAGGTTAATGCAGTGAAGCAGAGATTGAAATCATTTGTAAACTGAAAACAGACACATGATCTTTGGGCAGACAGTGAACAGCTCTGGGTTCAGCAAGGAGCCTAAATGGACAACATAAAAGAAGTCTGAGATGATAGAATGAGTCCTGGAAGAGTGTGTGAAAGCCAGCATGTAATTGACATGGAACCCTATCTCCCTGGCAAGTCTACATAACTAATGGTCCGCAGACCCTTGAGGATGGGTGTGATTCACAGCATAGGAAGTGAGGAAGTCTGTAGTGAGGAGTGCACTACTAAAGCAAGCTCAAGATTCCCTTGACAATGAGGTTTGAAGCCCATGAGTCTGAAGAGACTGGCATGGACATGCTGGAGCGAAGGCAGAGAGAGACAGAGAGTCAGTGAGGATTCATGCCCCTGTGGAGTTGGAGGAAGCAGAGGCATACAAGTATGGACAAGACAAAGGTGAAGCAGAACCTATATCCACCCCTGTATGCAAGCAAGTAAAGATATATTCTCTTATGATAAGGCCACCAATGATGTGAAAACTACACCATCCCATATATCGTATTCACCCTGACCTGGCTACATGCAAACTTGCACCAAGAAACATACTCCTCCATTTTGTGACAAACAAATACTATGTATTTCTATAATCCCGATGACAAGGGCTCCTGGTATTTTCTTTAAGTCTCTGTCTAAGTCTGATTAAAATTATACATAGCTAAGAAAACAGATTCTAGACAAGTCGGGGTATGCTACTGTCCATCAAATGTCCTTTGCAGTGAAAAACGAAACTGGTCTCAAACAAAATGATGTAAACCTTTACTCATTAATGCTAAAAACACAGTATTACAGTCATGTTTCTCTTAGTGACTGTCCATTACAGGGCATATACACAGAGAATTTGGAAAGAAGCCATTTTAACATAGAAATTGGCTTCCAGGAAGCTGATGCCGTAGGTAACAGGTGGGTTGAGACTCCATTGAAGAAGGGCTAGCCTTCCTTTCAAAGTGCACAAAGACTTTGGGGGATTTTAACGGCAGAGAATTATTTCCACTTAAATGTGTCTCTCAAAGTTTATGTTTTAGAAATTTAATTCTCAGTACGGCAGTGTTAGGAAGTGAAGTCTTCAAGCAGAGACTATCAGAGTGCCCTCAAGAATGGATTAATGCTAGGATTGAGCAAGTAGGCTCATTACCAAGAGGGCAGAGTCTTCTAGAGAGTGAGCTCCTCACTTCTCTCTCCTTTACTAAGGAAATGGTTATGCTGAGGTGTGGTAGAGAAACTTTTCAGATGTGGGACATTGCATCTCCAGATGAGCCAATTCAGTTTCTATTCTTTATAAATTACCCAAAAGCACAAAACCGAACTGAAACGAAGAACTTACTATGATGACAGAATATAACATGTAAAGTCCAGTTTTCCAACAAAGTAATTCATGCTGAATTCATGCTGAAAACTACTGTGGGCGATTAATATCTAATACATGATATAAGATTATTAAGTTATAAGCTTGTGTATCAACTACACAGCACCATATATAGGAAGAATACTCAGTTTATATTAGAGAGGAGCTTCTATTCAAAATGTTGGACTTTTTCCAAAGCATTTAGTAAAATAGATTTCCATTTGAAGCCAACTTCATGAGCTTACTTTTATCCTCTGAGAAGAATGGTAGATGTCGCACTCCAATATGAGTATTCTTTGCTTGCATAGCCTTGAGGTAGATGTTTTAGTTAAAAATGATATGGCTTATATAGAACAATAAGCAACCACTCCAATAAGCCTGTAGAATCTTGTCGCTGGAGTCACACTACACTGGAAATAGTCCTCCTTGCAAGAGCCACAGACTATGTAACAGAAACCCCAGACCCAGGCAAAGAAACCTCCCTTCCTGTTGTTGGTCGGGGTGTTCAGAGCTCCTAAAGCAATGTAGGCTGCTGCTGTTTCATTGGATGTCTCCCAGAACTTGAAGGTAAAACTCTATGTCTAAAGACCCACCACAAACTCCAGACACTGGACTCAGAGGAATCAAGATAGAGCTGGCCTGGGAGCCTCCTCCCCGAGGACTAACTAGCTCTTACAGTATTTGAAATGCCATTCAAGCAGCCAATGGAGAAAAGCAATGAATAGTCCCCTTGAAATATAACGCATACAAACCCCACTAATGACAAGTGAGGTAAGATATTCCCAGGGGAACACTAGTAGCACTTTTACCTTAGGGACTACCGACTGCTATCTAATTGGACTTAAGGCTGCTCAATGGGAAGAAATCCATGCTGAGGACTATAAACCTAGCAAGCTACCAGTGGCTGGAGGAGTAATGGACCCTAGAGGATGGAAACCCTAAAACTGCCAAGTTTCTAAATCAAAAGCTTTCTAACTATGTTCTAAAGTCTTATCCTTATACCCACAATGTGTTATCACTCATCAAAAAAGATTATTTTATGCAGTGGACAGAGGCTGCTGCAGAGATCCAAAGATGGTCAAAATGCAGAGAATAAATGGCCACGAGAAAACAACCCCTAGTTGGCACATCTACAGCACAGCTTCTATACCTGAGGTTCCGTGAATGACACAGGAGAGACGGCAGAAAGAGTGTATGAGCCAGGGTTAGGGCACTAGCTGTGTTTGGGAATACAGACAGTGGTTCAATGCTTCTCCCAAAATTTCCTCAGCTACCAGGAGCCTCTGGGGCTGATCTCATTTCTTTGGACTGCTGCTGAAAAGCTGCTCTGAGGATGTGTGCACGGCAGTCCTATCAATTTGCTGGCATCCTCTGTGAAAACAGAAATGGGCCCTCAAGTGAAATGTCTTCACAAAGGCCAATTATGACCTTTGTAATACATGCATGCACCTTGTATTTAAGTGTGTTCCCCAATCCAAAATGTGTTCCAATGAGCATAACTTATTTTTCTTAACACTGAAAAGAAACACTGCCTGGGATATCCTGCCTACACCACAGCATCTCTGCAGGTCACAGTATCTTAGGCAGCTCTGAGAAGCACTCTGGAAAGATCTCCAGGCATCTGCTTAAATATTCATGCTAATCATCTTTGGCCAAAGTAACGTCAACACAGAACACTGTTTGTGGAACATAGCTAGCTAATACCATCCAATCAGCAGAAACAGGAGGGGCAAGCTCATACAGTCACTTCTCCTCCTTCTTTGGGCAGGTGCTGCTTTCATGAAGCATCCAGTTTCTCAATGTAACTAATGTCTCACTTAAGGGGGCTTCCTTTCTATATCATACTAAAGAAAAGAATTATGCCAGTCTTTTCCTGCAGCATTATTTGTATTAATGAGAAAAAAGAGACCAACTGATATAGAAAAACTTATTCATTCAACAAATATATCCACACAAAATGTCAGCTAACATAGAAAAAAGCTCCCATCTAGAAATAATATGACTTCCTGACTTCATAGCTTAAATCAATTATATACCCACACAGAGAGGGAGAGAGAGAGAGAAGAGAAAGATATTGATTTACATTTTGGTATAATTGTTACAAATAGCACTTAAATTTTGAAGGAGTTGATGGTTAGACTCTTGGAATTATTTTTTAGAAAATGAAACATAGTTTATGGCATTTATCATATATTTGCATGGAAGAGTGTAAACAAGAAAGATGCGTAAAGTGCTTAGCACGGAGTCCAGCACACAGAAAGTCTTATTTAAAACATAAGAGTAGGAGGGCCAGAGAGATGGGTCAGCTGGTAAAAAAAACTCTTGCGACCAACCTAATGACCTGATCACTTGAACCCATGTGATGGAAGGAGAGAACTAACTCCAGAATGTTTTCATCTGATACACACACACACACACACACACACAAACACACACACACACACACAACTTTAAGTAAAAGTTTTGCAGAGATGAGCATCAGTGAAACTGATGTTCACCATTAGTCATGAATTTAGGAGCCATGTCAGAAAGTAGATAAAACAAAAGGGTTTGGAACACAAAAACGGACAGGGTCCGTTTATATGGTCTGTTTATATATATGGACAGTGACTATATATATATATATATATATATATATATATATATATATATATATATATAGAGAGAGAGAGAGAGAGAGAGCTAGGTAGATGGCTCAGTAGTTAAGAACTCACACTACTTGTGCAGAGGACCCAAGATTGGTTCCCAGAGAGTAGCACCTACTTTGCATGGCTTGCAACCACCTGTATGTACCTCCAGCTTCAAAAGGCTGTGGTGCCTCTGACCTCTGGAACATCACCATTCATGTGTATATGCTCCCACAGAGAAGCACAGGCAAACACATGATTACAAATACATGAATGAAATATCTTTAAAATGCAGACAATAGAAGTATCTCCCTCACAGACTTGTCAAGAAGATTGAAAGTGTGTGCCTAGCAAGTAAAAATCTTGCATACATTTCAGTTTAAAAATCAATTTTACTAATCATTACAATTAACTTTTTAGGATTAACATTATCAGTATTTCATTACTTTTTGATATCTTTATAATCAGTTTTACACATTTACTCTGGCCTATTAGAATATCATCTTAGGAGTGAAGTGCTGTGTCAAAGATACAAACCACTTATTCTAAAGCTTCTTCCTAACTGCTTACAGGAAAGTTGTCTTAACAGAAAACTTTCTCGTGAACATACACTTGGGCTGGGATGGCACCCCTGTGTCATTGTCATCTTCACTGTTCTTTGGTGAGTCCTGAAGATAGTCATTTTCATGTCACAGACCTCAGAAGTTCCTTGTTACTTTCTGACTTTGTGCTCCACCCCAAAACTATGTCACCTTAACCCCTGTTTACATTTCCATTTTGAAATACTTTCGCTAAGTTGATCAGGGTAGCTTTGAACTTATGATCTTTCTGCCTCAGCTTCCCCTGTTTAATTTTTCTCTAGCTATTTTTTCCTCAAACATTTTGTTCATTTAAAAAAACAAAACCTTTCTCCGCTTAGTATTCTGTCTAAGTCCTTTATATCTTAGTTCAATTGCATTGACTAATTTGTCAAAATTATGGTAATTTTAAATTCACATTTACATAAACTAATCTCTTGTGCTTAGCTTATATGCTCTGGGGTATCATGTTAATACCTCATTCACCCCAAAATAAATACTTGAGGTCTAATCACACATCTTGAGGTCTAATCTGTGGGGTATCACATCTGCTGATGCTCTTGGCTCTGATTTTGAGAAGGACTGTAGATCAATGGAGAGCAGCTTAGCTGAGCAGAGCAGCTTAGCTGAGCACACCCACCACCCATTCCTCTCTCTTCCCCTCCCACTAGTCTCTTAGCTTGCACGACAAAGATCAGAAACCAATGCAGAGGCCTAGGGGTTCCCATCTAGGAATCAATCTAGCACATTGGCAGGATTTTATAAATAGTGTGTGTGTGTGTGTGTGTGTGTGTGTGTGTGTGTGTGTGTGTGTAGGGGGCTGTTGTTTTGTTGTTGGTTTGATTTGGTTCTTTGCAAGTCACAGGCTTGTGTTTCCTGCTCAACCTCCACCTGCTTCTGCTGCAACTTTTTTCTCCCCATATTGCGAGATCTTAAGTGGATCTGTGAGTATTGTAGTCTTGGGACCTAACTCCCTCAGAAGGGAAGCCAGCTGCAGCTTTGCTTCAGTAAAGTCTCCAACACACTCTGTCTAACAAGCCTTCCTAGAAATCTCTGGCATGTGGGTGGCGTGTATTCTTAGTTTGCTGCAGAAGGGCAGAGGCATATTTGTCCTTGTATATTCTGATTATCATTTCAATGGAAATTGGAGGTGGGTGGAATAAAACACCTGTGTTCAAGTACCCTACTTGCCAGAAAGCCAAGTGGCTTCCTCATTAACACTCACTCCTGCTTCCTACAAATTCCAAGAACAACTTGTGCTTGGAAGCAGGCAGTAAACAACGCACATACACATTACCTTTGATTGCTGCTAAATATCCCCGGAGCTCTCGCTGAAGTCTGGTACCCTCTGCCTGAAAAACACACAAGTACAGAGATGCTAAGCATCTTAACTCTATTTGGCACACAAATATGTAGGAAGCAATAAGATTCAGTGATCCTTGCCAGAACCTTATTATTGAAAAATATAAATATGCAAGCACAATTTGAACAAGAAAATATGCCTAGCCATCTTGGTACTTATAAAGGTGCTAGTCAGAGGAAAAAAAGACAAATAAAATTTTGCTAAGAGTAGAAAATGGGATCCATCAGGCAAACTGCTGTGCACTTACAAGTCAGTGCTTCTTTTAAATTAGGTACCCGGGAATACTGATACAGATTGGATCACCTCTGTTTATCATGCTTCTGGCTGTTGTAGCCAGTCTGGTAGCCTGTTGGACGGCAAATGCTGAAGCACAATGCTCTACACATATCTTGGTCTTGTGATAATGCTACAAACTTGCAAAAATGAACTTTTCCACCTTGTGTTTAATGGGGACAATTGTGGCAATCATATTTGCTTAATGAATTAATCCAATGATTATGCACATGATTATCCAAGTCATCATCCAACACAGAGCCTAATGTATCTAAGCAAAATATATGTATCATACACAAATGGCATTTAGCCCTAAACAGTCATTCAAAATACTCAGAGACATAAAACTATGAAATATCATAAAAACAAAAATTATTTTTAAATACAGTCACCAATACTAATAAACTCTGACAAAAATGATTTACCTGAAGAGCATATTGGACTCAAGGTGCACCCTACAAAGTAGCAATGGAGTACAGAGAGTGTGATAATGTTTCCGTGGAAGCTATGTAGCACATAGGAAAAGAATCCACTTGAGTTAATCTAAGACTAGTTTTGTAAATTTGTATACTATTAACATCAGAGAAGGGCTAAGGTTATTGTATTTACTTGAACACATACATTTCAATCAGGAGAAGGAAATCGTCGAGTTTGATATAAGTGGCTGCTCTCTTAGTGTATTGACATGGTGTAAAATAAACATTCTAGGGTTCTCTTGACTTGATAAGCCATTTTAAACCACAGAGAAGAAAACTGCAAAAAGATAGGAAGTGGTGGGTGAAATTCTAAAGCAAGAGAATACAGTATCAAAGCACTCCACAGAGAGGCTAAAGAGGGGGATTCTCATGATTCACATCTGAGGTAAGGTGGAGAGTGAAGAGCTTCCTGAGACACCACAGCCCTCAGGACTGCTAAAGGAAATTCTTGGAAAATGGACTTTCCCCACTAAAATCTAAATCTATATATAGTAGATCATCCCCTGCCTTATTACCCCCTTGCTTTCTACAGAAGCCATAACTCACAATCAACCCTGGCCCAAAAGCACTTAATGGAAAATTCCATAAAAATCCTAAATTTTAACTTGTGCACCATGTAAAGTCGTGCCCAGATCTCTCCCTCACAGGAATATAAACCCTATGTTTGATGAGGCATCCATGTTGTATGTGCTTCAGACCCTTTGATCACTATTCTTGTGTTTAAAAAACAAAACAAAACAAAACAAAACAAAACACCATTATCTTCTAATGGGTCCTGAGAGTGGGAGCACTAATTGTGGGAGTTTAGATAAGCCAGAGAGAATCTGTAAGTTCTACATAGAGTGATAAGATGAGAGTTCTGGACATTAAAAAGAAGAAAATTAGTGTAATGCAATTACATGACCTTAGGAACTATAAAAAATTATTGTTGTTATTATTCTACCATGTCTCATCTATAAACATGTAGATTACAGGTGTGTGTTATGGGATAAACAATATATACAGATTTAATTTATTTTGTTGCTTCAGAAAAATTGGTCTGTATTATCCTCAGGAAAAATATATTATATATGAAAGATGCAAAATATGAATTTGGAAGATTATATTATTTCCAATCTCTCATAATTATTGTGATAGGAATAGGACTTCCAGTTTAAAACATCAGACTAGGCTATAGAACTTCTCTTGGGCTGTGGAATGTGATTAGAAGTGGCATGAAGCACTCAGGTGGGAGCCAGTATAGCCCTTACATGTCTTTGCTTTGCTTTCAAATCCACAGTGTAGCATGTCAGGTGGGGGTGGGAGAGCTGCTTGCTTGCCTTGGGTCCCAGAGAGAGAGAAACATGCAATACAGCTAAAATTTTGCATTTCCAAAAGTTAGAACCGTTTCTATAGAAAGCCATGGCGATAGTATGACATCAGTGGGATGTGGGCCAAAGTGCCCAACTAAATGAGTCACAGAGTACACTGAGAGGGCTGACAGGTAGAGAAGGCAGACACCCAATAACAATAGATCCAATGGAGCTGCTAAGCAGAAAAGCACTGTTGGAATTCGAAGAAATCCAGCAAAGAAAACAAACTGGAAATGTTAAGGATAAAGCAGATGGTTAAAAGATAATGGATGCTTCAACAAGGGAAAAAGATGGGATTGTCTTTACAGAGAAGTCAGGTTTCCCATCCCTAATCTCAGAGATTAGGAGATTTACAGAATTAAATCTGAATTCAGACAGTCTATTCTCCTGGAAAGATTTAGATTTCAAACAACCTCAAGAAAAAGGTTCTAAAAGGTGCAGTTTAGGAGGATTTGGAGTCCTCGATGCCACACATCTCAAACCAGCAACCTGGAGGATCTGCGCCATTGCCAGTGGCTTCTCCAGAGCACATACAAAAGTAAAACACACTACGGCCCTTACAACAGACCCTCACAGATAACTTTGGCTTTTAGAGCCTGCCTGTGCTCTTCCTGGTTCTTTGCAACAGCCCAGGGTCACAAAAATAAGGGAAGCCTCACTTTACATCAAGAAAGATGTTTTGCCCTCAGCATCTCATGAGCATAGTATACAGAGTCACCTGTGAAAATGGGTGGCCATGAGTTACCAAGATGGTTCAGCTCATTGGCAAATAGCACGAGTTCCATAGCAGGAGAGAACATTTACCTCCCAAGCAGTATGCCAGATAAAGTCCGAAATTAAACCACTGTCCTTCCTTTGAAAACAAAAAATTAAATTATTCATGCTCAACTCCATGTACTGAATTCATCCTGTCAACAAGAAACAATAATTTTTAAAAAATGAAATGAGATTCTAGGAAGAGATGAGTTTTTAATGAACAGTGAGGAAAGTTCAGGCTGTATAATACTAGCTTAAATAAATGAGTTCAATTTAAGTAGAAAATGGAGCTAATTTAAATGACTTTCTTCTTTCCAAGTTATTAAAATGTTTAATTTTCCCCACAAGGGCATGTGAATCTTTTGGTAACAACCCCATTGAGATCCATATAAAATTCTACCTGATTCCAAAATGTAAAAGCCTTTCCAGGAAAATTCTTCACCTCCAGCATGTGATGGGGCAAGCTTCTTTTGCATGTTGAAAATTTCCCCCATCACTGTGGGTGAACCATAAATTGTTGTAATAAATTCTTAATATATGTAAGCGTGCTCACTTCATATTCATCTGTAACATATGCCAGGATCCCTGTCACTGATGATGTGTGTGATCTAGCATAATTGTCTGATGTTTCTAAGGCCTGGTTGTTGGTGGCTTATAATAGAAAAGCACAGAGAGACATAGCCCCTTTCCTGTGTTCCTGTCCTGTTCTATAATAGTTTGGCCAGTGGCTTTCCTTCTCCACTCTCCTTCTCTACATGCCCCTTGTCCACATTTATTTTTCCTCTAACACAGCAACATCTACCCTCTAGAGAATAATTTCCCTTGATTTGTCTCCAATGCACTGTGGTTTTCTGGTGTATATTTTTCTCATACATTTCGAATGATTTCCCCACTTTCTCCAATGTTCCGCTGTATCTCCACAGAACCCAGACCTTAATACAAGATGTCTTCAATTTAAGTTGAAAAAGTTTTATCCAACTACTCAGATTTCACTGACTCTGAAGCCAGTCTGAATTCCTCTTAGAATTGTTACTAAACTCAATCATGAATTTTGTATTCTATGTGTGTAGAAAACATTCAAATCCTCACACCTGTGGTACTATATGTCTTTACTTTTCCTAACTAACGAATGGTATTAAGCTATTATTTCACCTTTTGATCACAGTCTCTTCAGGGATCATGGAAACAGGAGAGCAAAGAAATCTATTATAATTAACTCATATGAATTTCTTAGTAAAAATACTTCTTCAGACAAGACCCAAGAAGGATTTGCTACCGACAAAGTCCCTTATCCTGCCAACCACTATAGTATCGCAGCACCGTTCCAATGTTGGTCAAAGTTCTTTTATTCTTTCAGTTGAATCATTTATCAGTTTGTCAGTAGCTGCCTGATATTTTTCAAGCCCAGTTGGTCCCCCAGATTGCACTTTCCCACATATACAGCCTAAGGGAGTTAGAGTCCTTTTTCTTTCACATTAAAACTCTCTCACTCTCCTCATGGGAGTCTCACACTCTTCTAGCATAGGGAAGAAGTGGGCACTCCCTTAAATCGTCTTCTCCTTAGAAGTCCTGGAAACGATGAAGATTTCATAATAGAGGTTGCAAAAATTAGCAGGCACACACAAAGTATGTATGGCTTAAAAGATCTCTGCCTTGCTGAGACTTATGGCATCCTGGTTCTTTCTCCCATGTGCAGCTTTCATCAACACCCACTCCAAAGATCAGTTTGAAGTTAAAAATCAAATTAAGAGAGAAACATTGCACATTCACAATAGATATTTCAAAGATCTTTATTAGTACAAAGAAGTCACATTTCATGATTAGCTTATTGTGTTTTCAATTTGCTGTTTACCATGTTAATCCAGAGTAACAAGATATTATTAATAATTTGCATTAGTAATCTGTGAGGGGGTGCAGAATTGTGTGCAGTGAATGGTAACCAGATAACCCAGTCTTCAAACAGTTTCATCTGTAAGAGTTTTCAGAACCTTGGACAGCTGCCACTGTCCAGGAAGCATTGTCTATGAAGTCATCATCTAAGTACCTAACAAGCAACGGTAAAGCTACTGAAACAGTAAAAGTCAGTGTCTATGAAGTATCAAATAAGCATAAATAGATGACACTGAAGGAAAATGCCATCATATACGCTGTCAGTGACAGGTGGGCTTTCAATGAAGAGAGGATGAGAGGAACTGCCATACACTTTGAAAGACTTCTAGGTCTTTGGCTTCAGAACCAGATCTCCACTAAGGTATAATAAATATCATTGGGAGGAGAGGCCCCTTGGTCATGCAGACTTTATATGCCCCAGTACAGGGGAATGCCAGGGCCATTATGTGGGAGGGGTGGGTAGGGGAGCAGGGCGGGGATGGGGGAGGGTATGGGGAAATTCCTGGATAACACTTGAAATGTAAATGAAGAAAATATCTAATAAAGAGAAAAAAAATAAATAGCATTTGAAAATCAACACTGAAGAATAATTAATACCCAAGAACTAAATCATAGTAAATACCCCTGGAGTAAACAAAGACAATTTTATTAGCTTGTTTTTAATCTCAGTTAGATCTTTTCAGAAAAAAAGTATTGATTTAATAAGATTATAAACAAAATGCATAGTTAATGATACTGTAGGACAGTAGCTAGTGCTAATGATTTTTGCAAACTATTTTTACATACTATTGTGCGTTGGACATGACACACACGGGCAGCAGATGTGAGTCATTTATTCCTTACTAACACTAGAAAACTGGACATACAGAAAGAAGGAGGAGAGAGGAAGGAGAAGAGGAGGAGGAGGAAGAAGAGGAAGAGGAGGAGGAGAAAGAAGAGGAAGAGGAGGAAGAAGAAGAAGGACAAGGAGGAGAAGGAGGAGGAGGAAGAGGAGGAGGAGAAAACAAGACACAACAGATATTATTAGTGAGGTTATTCGAGTCAGGAAATTGCTTTAAGGTATCAGGGACTTGATAACTGTTTAAAATACAGTATGATAGAATTGACATCTTAAATGTGATAATGTAATAACTGATTTCTCTATTCTGGTACCTTTTGCTACAAAAGTAGAAACATCTTTTTCTAAATAGACCCTCCAGAAGAACAAGGCCATGTTTAGCTCAGGGACGAATATTGTGAAGGTCTAAGACAAGAAGCCAGACAAGTATGACTCAAGTCTCCTCAGGCACTGCTTGAGCTGGAGATGAACTCAGATCTCAAGGCACAGCTATGGAGCTCAACCTCACCTTGGGTGAGGAAACAAGTTGTGGGTGGTTGGAAGTTCTCACAATTTTTGTACCAGTTTCTCAACCAAAATTATTCCAGAAAGTCCAAATCCAGCCATTGTAAATTGGGAAAAAAGTTCAGTGGGAAGCATGTAGTCTTCAGTGCTCAGAAGATTCTGCCCAAGTCAACCCAAAAACAGACATAAACAAACAAACAAACAAAACAACCTCACTGTGGTGCTATTGAAACTATTTATGATGTATACAAGTTCATAGATATACTTCACATACAGAAAATTAGGTGTCAATAAGTCACCTCTCTAATTAAGAATCTGTAAACTCACATTTTGAAAAGGGCCTGTGTTTGAAGCCCATAGTGATAACACATACACAAAACCTGGACCTCAGAAGACAAAACTTCACAATGTGATTTCAGAACATTAAAATCCACTGTCTCACTATAGCATATGCCAGCAAGATAGTGATGAAAGGGCCCGGATATAGCTGTCTCGGGGGAAAATATACCAATGCCTGGCAAACATGGAGGTGGAAGCTCACAGTCACCTATTAGATGGAACACAGGGTTCCCAAGGAAGAAGGAGCTAGAGAAAGTACCCAAGGAGCTGAAGGGGTCTTCAACCCTCTAGGTGGAAGAATAACCATGAACTAACTAGTAACCCCTGAGCTCATGTCTCTAGCTGCATATATAGAAGAGGATGGCCTAGTTGGCCATCAGTGGGAAGAGAGGCCCCTTGGTCATGCA
>LR750843.1:87738-161684 GCA_902729485.2 Mus minutoides | reverse complement strand
TCCCAAGGAAGAAGGAGCTAGAGAAAGTACCCAAGGAGCTGAAGGGGTCTTCAACCCTCTAGGTGGAAGAATAACCATGAACTAACTAGTAACCCCTGAGCTCATGTCTCTAGCTGCATATATAGAAGAGGATGGCCTAGTTGGCCATCAGTGGGAAGAGAGGCCCCTTGGTCATGCAGACTTTATATGCCCCAATACAAGGGAACGCCAGGGCCAAGAAGTGGGAGCGGATGGGTAGGGCAGCAGGGCATGGAGGGGGGAGGGTATAGGGAACTTTCTGGATAACACTTGAAATGTAAATGAAGAAAATATCTAATAAAAGTTGGAAAAAAATCCACTGTCTCATGCAGGATGAGCCTACATGAATTCCCATCATTAACCTTATTATTTTTGCCCTTTTCTGACATTTCTCTCCTGAAAATGGTCAAAGTCATTCATCAAAATTTGAACTGGGTATGATTTATAAGAGTTCAGGAAGGTTAACTCAATAATAAAAGCAATGTTAATAAAAAGTGCTTATCATTTTTAGACATAAATGAAATGATATTACATTACTGAGGAATTGAGACTTCATGAGGCCATAGTCAGTAGCTTAACTAATATGTGGTTAACAAATAATGGTATCTGAATCCACATGTGATGAAATACTCTAGGCTGCTGAACATGGCAAGCACCTTTGGGAAGCTAGAAATGTAATCTTCCCGAAGATCATTTTGGGTGCTGCTGAAGTTTATGACAACACTGCAAAATAAAAGAGATGATATAACTCTGCCATATTTCTTGCACCTCACACTGAGTACTACATAGCAACAGAAGCCATCATTAACAACCATAGCCTAAAGGCTGGAGAGATAGCACAGTGGTTAAGACTACTAGCTGCTTATCCAGAGGAACCAGGTTTGATTCACATTACCTAAATGGTAGCTCACAATTCTCTGTAACCACAGTCCAGATCTGACATCCTCTTCTGGACTCTGCAGACACAAGGTGCACAAGAGATACACAAGCATTCATATAGGCAAAACACCCATGTACATAAAACATTAGTGATAATAATAATAACAACAACAATAATAACCATTACCATCTACATTTGGTCATGGCTATTGTGAGAGGGAGTATCAGTTTCCTTCAGAGACAGCTCTCACATAGGTTGTCCAATCCAAAGTGATCATTCCTGTACACACATACATGAGCAGGTTAAAATAGCTCAGTGTCAGGTACATATGCATATCTGCTTACATGGGTAACAATAATAATTAGAGAAGAGGTTAGTATTTAGTAAATACTAATATTAATGCAGAGTATACAGGGTAGACAAGAAGCCAGAGTGAGTGGTATTGGAAATCATAGTTCTAGATCTATGCGGAGGCAAGAATGATCATGGAACAGAATGAGACAGCAATGAAAATATCTTGCTTTTGTAACTGTATCTCTTATTTGTGGCCTAATTTCTAGTTTCACCAGTCAAGAGCTTAAAAACACAAAAAATCAGAGGTAAAATTAAACACTTTTTGTATCTTTTGGCAAAACATAGAAAATTAATTAAGAATCATTTGTGTGATTTCTCCATTAATTTATGTTAGACCAATTAACTTGAGTCTATAACCATGTGTATTAAGAACTTGCACAAAAGCTAACCAAAGAAGGCATCATAGCTGCCACTGAAATAAGCCGTCTTTAGGTCATTGAGTTTATAAGTTGTGACCCTTGGTTTAGTATGCACACACATGTTTGGGGAAAGAGAGTGGAATACTTGACATTTATGGTGTACTAGGCCATCATTTAAATATCTTTTCATCACTTCTTAAATTCCTAGAGCACAATAGTGAAGATATCAGGAAAGGGGTGGGTGAAATTAAAGGAAACTCAGCGGGAGCCCCACCCCAGCAGTAGCTCACCTTACTTCCTGCTCAGTGGCCTTTATTGTGTACATGAATGGCAGCTCTAGCTATCATATTCTTTCATGACTAAAATGAACAGACTTGAAGGCCCTATAAAAGCAGCGGCTGTGTCAAGGTAAGGAAATGCATTAATGAGGGGGAGTTAATGCCTTGACTGTCATTACTCCAGTCACAACAGAATATCTAAAATGTTCGTGTAGCCGCCGCTTACAGAGTCTGAATTGTAAGCTATTTTCCCAGGGTTTCTATTAAAAATTACCATAGCACAGGGTCCTAACCATAAGAAATGCAGATCCTCACAGGTCTCTAAGAATGCAGTGATCCCAATTTATATGTCTGGTCTCTCATTGGTTTAGAAAAAGTCACTCTTAGGGTATTCTAGTCATGTGCATGTCCTCCTGCAGGCTCTGCCTCTTGTCTTAATACCACTGGCAATATTGGTTTAGGACTCACCCACAGGACCTCATTTTACCTAATCGACACTGTAAAGATAACATCCCAAAATACAGGCACATCCCTAGCTCCTGAAGGTTAACATCAACATATGGATTTGGGGAAAACAAATTTCAATTCATGACTTAACAAGGTCCTCAAGAGAAGCCATTAATATGGTAATATAATTACAAAGTCTGAAGTTCCTAGGTTGTTCAATATTACCAGAACTTTTCCAAATATCACAGCTCTAATATTTCCCAACAATTCCAGAAGACAGCTGTGGAGTTTTAGAGTTTTAGAAATAGAGATTTTTTTTTCCCAAATGAGAGAAACTGGGCACAGAGGCAGAAAACTTGCCCCGCCAGAAACTTCTGGTTTAACTTTAGGTAGTCCTATGTGGCATGAGTGTTGAACTCTGGCTCTCTTTTCAGTTCTGTGCTACATGGTGTGACGACATGGGTGACAATGAATCATGAGACTATCCAGGAAGAGTCAACTGTTGATCAATGAGGAAAACATAACCGAAGGCACCATTTCCTATGTTCCTGTGCAGTCCTCAATTATAATTCAAGAAGCCAAAATTGAATACTTGGGTTGTTTTGGTTTTTTTCCAAAAGCTCATGAGTTTACTTGACATAATTTGTATAGCATAATGACAAGGTGCTTTGATCCCATTGTCTGGGTTTAAAACATGAGCTCTGTTTCATAGGAATCATAGCTGGGTAGGACTTTTGGTTGCTTCTTTCTTTTGGAAGTTTGCATAGTGCTTCTGGGAACCATGGCTGCTAGTCTTCACAGGGGAGGCATAAAACAATCACTCTTCCCAACAACAGTCTTAGCACCTGTTTTTTTGTACCCACAGATAAGTGTACCTCTCACTCATCACTCCTCAATAAGAACAACAGATGGAGACCATTACAGTAAACCAGAACCAATCAAAATGCAGTCCCAATAGATACACTTACAAAATAATCCCATACCTAAGGTCAGGGAACATTGGCAAAGGATAGGGGGAGGGGAGATTATAGAGCCAAAATATTACTGAGTTTTCTGTGAGATTGTGCTTCTAGTAATGTCAGAAGCTACATCGATGAAGTCTAACCAACATGATGGCCCAAATGTGAGCTTGGCAAAGGTAAAACCAGTGGAAATGCTGAAGTAGATGGGGAAAAACACATGAGGCCACAACTTTACACAAAGAACTATAGCAGCCAAGGAACACTGAGAGTGGGAGAAAGAGTCTTCTGTAGGATAGAAAACTCTAATTGGTTATCCAATACCAAATGGGAAAGCCTGAAAACAAACATACTAACATCATACAGACTTCAAAGGCTATTTAAGATATGCAGGCATATATACATATACATATGCATGCAATAACAAGGCCATGAACTTGAAAAAGAGTGAGAAAGGGTATATTGGAAGATTTAGAGGGAAGAGAAGGAAGGAAGAATTATATTATAGTCTCAAACATTCTTAAAAGTAAACATAAATACATAAAATATGATCTCTGTCTTTCTAGACATGCAATCTTGAGCAAGTCACTTAGCCTCTCTAATTTTATTCTCCAAAATGAAGGTGACCACAGGACTTACTTCCTTGAACAAGAAAGCCTGAGCAGTGAGGTCCATGGAAGTCTCAGTAGAACGTGCCTGGAATGTTTCATGCACGAGATATATGCTGCATGTCACTATCACTACCCTGTTCCATGCTTTTCAAATGTCCAACCATGCCAAGAGAGAATGTTTCAATGAGTAATAGAACTAAGATGGTTTTGTGTGTTAAAAACACTAATCTGGGGCTGGTGAGATGGCTCAGCGGTTAAGAGCACCGAGTGCTCTTCCGAAGGTCCAGAGTTCAAATCCCAGCAACCACATGGTGGCTCACAACCATCCGTAATGAAATCTGATGCCCTCTTCTGGGGTGTCTGAAGACAGCTACAGTGTACTTACATATAATAAATAAATAAATCTTAAAAAAAAAAAAACACTAATCTGGCAAGCCTGCCAACACAAGTTTGAACCCTGGAATCTACACAGACTCAGTGCCACACGTCCATAATCCCAGGACTGTTATGCACTAGGAGGGAGAGACAAGAAAATCACCTGCAAGTTTGCAGGACAAACCCAGGAGTACAAAGCTTAGCAACAGAACCACCCTCAGCAAGGTGAAAGGCATGAACTGCCATACATACACTGTCACTGTGGACCTCTCCTCCATAATTAACAAGTCAATGCCTACATTTGGCTCCACGCCTTGATGCAGAAGAGTATCTTTACAAGGATCACACCAGATTTCCTAAACAACTTCTTTGGGAATTTATAATGTATCTTTGTTGTTCATTTGTACTTCTGAGTATCAAATAAGTAGTCAAGCTATTCAGAAAGTTTTTTATGATTTTAAATATTGCAGTAATAAAGAGTCCACGGACACATAGGAGCAATTTATACAGGTGTACGGGAAAAATTTAACAACAGTTATGGGAGACATAAAACTGATCCGAAAGTTTACTGACCGTGGAAACTAAAAAGCATGAATATTAACAGCAGAAGAATAATTAAGCTTATCAAAAAAATGAATGTTTTGTAATATATCTTTAGTTTTCTCATATATACAGTAAAATGGCAATCATGGGTCACTATGTTATTCAAGTAGATACTGTACTTGCAGTTTATAATTTGGAAAGCTCTTCTTGAAGACTGTTTCAAAAACAAACACATTCATATTTTCTTAGTGGTAATCCAATAGGGTGGTAAACTTAAATTTTCCAAGCTTCCTTAGGAGACACACAATGTGGTTTGGGTTCAAATTCAAATACACATACATTTAGGGAGCCACTATATCTACTGTTACTATGAAAAATCATAGGATGACTCTTTAGATACATTTCAAACATATGATGTAACAGAAAGGCCAGAGGAGAATTCAGGAATCAACATTTTAAAGGACCCCAGCTGATGATTGTTAGACACTTCTTCAATGCTTCACTGTGTCTATCCTTGTGTGAGAACTTCGCATGATGGCTGCATCTAGTGCGCAGCCCTGGACTTAAACACATGCTTGGCTCCAGGCTTCACACAATTGTCATAGGAGATTCCTGGTAATATATCTTTCATTTCGAATGCTACTCTAATGGCAAGACCTAGAATGGGATTATGGGGTGACTTATACCAAATAAAACAACCAAATGGCTGTAAGCTGAAATAAACTGCAGCTTCTTTATGTAGATTTACAAGCATCTCAGATGGTCATTCCCTAGGTATCCATGAAAAAGATACCTATTCTCTGCATACCCTTCCAGCATGACAGAGTCAGGATGGAAGTCATTTAGAGAGAATTTTCTCAAATAGGAGAAACTTCTCATAGAGAGAAGAAAAGATATATGTAATAAGTCTTTTATTAGATACCGAAGAATGAGAAACAATCCTCAACCATTGTTATGCTTGTTATAGGTAGGTGAAAGATAAAGAGAAGTAACAGAATAGGATAGATCAAAAGAAGTCTTTAGAGAATAAAATAAAGAGCATCTTCCACAAACCATCTCTTCAACTGGGAACAGGCACCACAGGAAACAACAGCAGCAATGTTAGAGATGTCTTTAGTCCCACTGACAGAAATTTTAGTTCATTTTAAAGCTTCTGATTTATATAAGATAGAAGGGGGATGGAGGTAGTCTGTTGCTAATAAGGTAGACACATATTAGTAGGGAGATTAGAGATATTCAAGTTATCTAACAAATATGACCAGTTTCTTTTGTCATCTGGCACCATATATAGCAACTGTAGAATGGATGTGAAGTAGGCCAACCACCCATATCCACATGTATCCATTCTCAGTTCCCTTTCATAGGAACCAAAGTGAGTGACAACTTCGATGATTTTTAATTTTAAAGACTTTAAATCAATTTTATGTAAATAACACACACACACACACACACACACACACAAAAGCAAGCATGTATATGTAAATACACAGACACACACTAGATTACAAAACAAACTGCTGTGGCCTACCTAGAGAACACATGTCCCTCTTGCCTTTCTAGGCCCTTTTCTACACATCTTTTTCATCTCCTTCAGATTATGTTGGCCCTACCAACTCTTGCTGGTAAGTCCATCCACCCCTGCAAAGAAAATCTTTGCTCATAACTGAGCGGGCAAATTTCTTTGCTATGACTATTATATAATAAATACATCACAAATAAACAAACACCATCACAGCAAGTTACAGTTAGTTTTATGACACTTAGTATATTATTTGCCCTTTTCACTAATATGTCTTATATTCTCACTGAGCTCGGAGACTCCAGCTGGGAACGGTATCACAAGAAGGCACAGAAGTAATTTATTTTTCTAAGAATATTAATTGAGATTAGAGTATACTCCTCCACTAAACTGAAGAAATAATAATAGAAAAATGTATCATGATGATAGAAATAAGTAACACTGTCTAAAAAAATCTATTTTTCTGGGTTTTTAAATTTAAGTATGTGAAAAGAAAGGTTTCTGTTAACGAAAGCAAAAATTAGCCAAAGCAAGAATGATGTCAGAATGGTGTATCAGTTGTTGTTTTTTTTTTTTTTTTTGTTCCAGTGCACAATGTCCTGTGCATTGAAGGCTCATTGCTTCTTGTGTCTTCTTAGGTATGAATGCCCCTGAGTGGTGTTTACCTATAGGGAAGTTATTCTCTACTTACTACATGAGAACTGTTCGGCTCTTCCTCAAGCCAACTACCACACTTGTATATGCCATCTAACCTTCTCCTTCCTCTTGGGTGCCAACCTGCTGATCCTCCTTATGATCACACCTTATGACCACACATCATAAATATTCGTCAGTTAAACAATATTCTTTTTTTTCCTTTCTTTCTTTCTCATATGTAGTCTTGCCATGCAGACTATAGCTCTGCTAAGAAGCAGAGCTTGAGAACTGATCTCCTCAAGGCTCCCAGCATCATACACACTGCTCACCTGTGTTTCCATATTGTTGACTTTTTTTGAGAAGGCAATAAGTTCTACCTATTTATTACATTTTGATTTGTTGTGAGATATAAGATTTTTAATAGCAGTAATTTTACCTGTTACTTAAAATTTCCTAATGACCTAGTTTACGCCTGGCAAAAAAAGATAATCAAGAAATACCAAATGGGTGCTTAAGCACTTGCCCGATACTATTCTAACTATGCCTCCACATGATGTCACCCATCAAATGATCTACAAAAACATCTTGGAAGCTGATATGAGAGTAGATTGGCCTAACCTTTTGTTTTTCATCTTTGTGGCATTCTGTTAAGTAAACATCACAGATTTGGTAGCAAGCTGTTTCACATCTGTTGACAGCTGTGATTTTCAAACCCTGCTATGCAATATTTACATAACTTAGATATTTTATTTTGTACATCCCATGGCTGTAAGCAAATTATATCTCTTTCTCAACATGACCTGGACTAATGCTTACTGCAATAATGTACTCTAAGTACCAAACAGAGCAAAGCATGTTCTATAAATAGAAAACCTGTAATTTGTACAAGAGCTCGACTTGTTTGAGTGAGCCCTCATCCCAGCCCTTGGTTTGTTACTCTGATTTCTCTTACTGATCATGATGAAACAGGGTAATTACAATCAACTCCAGCATGTAGAATTTACTGCTTCACTTCTCTGAGGAATTTACTTTTTAAAAAATGGGTGTGACTGGTTATAAATTAGTTTCCTGGGATCTTTAGGGTCACTGCATTGTAGACATAAAAGAAGTCTCAAGCAGAACTCTCAATCCTAAAAACCAAGAACAATATTTCACCATGTAAGGCAGCAGTCCTCAACCTGTGGGTTTTGTCCACTTCAGCAAACATTTATCCCCAAAAAGATTTCATATGGACATCTTGTGAATTGAGAATTTATTGATATCTAAATCTGACTGATTAATTTTAAGTTTCTAGAGTTTTGTCTCTACTGGGTTGCTGGGTGTTGTGGCGACTTACCTGAGGGTGGGTGATCGTTGCATGGGGCTGGGGCGGCAATGACCCAAGAGAACTTAGCGTATCTGGTACAGACATTTTGGGAGCTCCAAATCAAGAAAGACCACTGAGTTGAGAACACTCCACTGGAGCACTGTGGCCTTCCAGGTACGGCATAGCATGGGAACTTGCCATTCTTTTTTAATATTTCCCACAACAATTTATAACAGCAACAAAATTAGAGTTATGAAGTAGCAACAAAAATAATGGTATGGGTGGGGATCACCACAACATGAGGAGCTGTGTTAAAGGGTCATAGCATCATAAAGGTTGAGAAACACTGCTGAGGATAAATACAAACCTTGCATTTTAACTAATTCATCTAACTCTCAAAGTCCAAATGCCAACTACCTCAATCACAGTGGTTAACATTTAAAGGGCATGTCACCAAAGTCATGATGTTCACTTCATAGTATACCACAAGTGTCTAAAGAAGTGACTAACAGCTCAAGTATGACCATACTAACTAATAACTTTTTAAGACAATAATAATAATTTCAATCCAGTATAACTGTGTATATAATAAAGCTTTTACATTCAATATAATGTAGTCATAGGTAAACTTTGTACCACAGGCACTTTTTATAATCTTCATTATAAAGCTGAAGTAGTTAATAATTAATAACCAAGATATTTCCCTGTTGTAAAGCCAGCATTAGCACGAGTGAAGAGAATTAAGATGGGATCGGAGATCCAAATGTAAACATTAGAGGGAGGTAATGAAGACACTGCCCCAGACAAGGGGGGGGCTGTCAGCTGGTGAGCTGAGTAGCTACAGGCTTGTGGCCAGCGGCCCTTGGGGGTGGAAAGAAGAAGAAGGGATGATGTGTGAGCATCCCACAACACCTAGGCAGGAGGTACCACTATACACTAGCGTCAGAAGAACTGTTACAAAAATAAAGCTGTACAAAGAAATATTTACATAGAAATTACTGGGTAACAACTCTCAGAGGAGGTACTGTAGCATTTCTTTCTGTCTTCTACAAGAGTTTGTAAAAATTGATGTTAATTCTCCCCTGTCTGGACTCTTCAGCAGAACAACATGGGGTTACATGCTTCTTTATCAAACGTTAAATCACAAATCCACTTTCTCTAATGTTTACATTTGTGCTGCCAATCCCGTCTTAGCAGTTTGTGGCTGGGAGGAAATTGGCCCACTGTGGTTGGTAAATGTATAAATACGGAGTTGATTGCAGTATCCTCTTACTGTATAATAACTGGCTCCAAGGTCTAAAGTGAGAGTCTTTCCCTGCTCAGGCTGGTGATTTGTGTCCATTTGTTGTTACTCTTGCTGAGGAGATTTATCGATTCTATTGATCCGTGTTTCCAAGACCCAGCGTTTTGTTTCATGTGCCATCCCACTGCTTTCTGACACTCAGGATTATCGATTTCTCTTTTTAACCCTTTCATGGTCTTAGTCTTCCTTGCTTCAGGTTTATCTGGCACTTCTAGTTTCTTGAGGTAAGAACTAGATTAACAATTTGTGATCACTTCTTGGTTCTGGTGTATGCATTCAGTCTCGTAAGTTTCCCTTCCAGCGAAGCTCCAACTGCTTGCAGAGAAATATTTCCTACCATCTTTAAGGTTTAATAATGTATCTCACTCCCCAAACAAATACTCTTTATTTTACTCCAATAGCCTAAATCTAGAGTGCTAGTGCTAGCTAAAATTTCCCTTTCTAAGCCATAGGACCTAGAAAACCCCTTATTAAATTAACTGTCACTAAAATGCAAGCACCAGTGCCTCTGTACTTGAGCAGGATGTCCAGCTTCTGTTGGCATGACAACTGCGTGGCCTTGGGAGCTCTATCCCTGAACTTGGCAGCATGTGCATTACAGACAAGTCCTTTCCGTTGTTTGAATCTGGGAAGATAACACAAAGCATGACCAACAAACCCTTTCCATATGTCAAGATGCTAAAAGTAGCCACTGTCCATAATGTTAGAAGGTTAAAGACTAACAGGAGAAGACGGCAGAAAACTATGCATGTATCAGTTGTGTCAATGTACAGGATCTCCATGGACGACTACCATTGATGTTACTCAGGGGCATATCAGAAATGCAGACTCTTAAGGCTGTCCCCTAGGATTTAGCTCAGGGATCTATACTGCACTAAGGCCTTCTGGATGATTCTGAAGAAGCTAAATTGTTACTCACACTGCTCTGGTAAGCATACAACTCAACAAATGAAGTTCTTATTCCCAATCAGGTTTCATGACCTGAAAGGAAGATTTTTGTCTGACTGGGACTGACTAGGCTGAGATTTAGAAGCAGATCATTACGCAGAGCAGACCTGATGGACTCACATTTCCTCCAGGTAGTGGCTAGCTCAGAAAGAAAAGGTGAATGTACCAACATATTCACAGTATGGATGGGTTTTGTTAGGATAATGTTCCAAATGTATGTGCTAGGCATAGCTCCTCAGCCGAACTGCCCTCCTTTCAGAACAGAAGTGCACCTTACCATAATAAAACAGTAAGTTTCAATTCATGTCAGTGCATAGGCCAACATACTTTTTATTCATGTTACTTTCAAAATGTATGTCCTAATTTTTTCTTTAGAATCACTGATATACACTCTCCAAGCTCTTTGAATATGCTGTTAAAGTCTTCATTGATACACATAATAAACATCACCTTCATCTCCAAACTCCTCTTGGAATACATTCAAATACCAGCACACATTCATTCATTCAAGTTCAGAGCAAGACTGCAAGCTCCTTAGAGAAAGGTAGCAAAGCAGGATCTGTGGCTCAGAAAAGCTAGGAGCTGCTAGGGGACGCTGGGTCTACAAACTCTGCAGAAGAGAATGTAAAGTCCCATGATCTCTTTTCTTCTTGCTGTCCACAGGTTGTGGATCTCTAATTCAGAACACCTAAAACCTGAAAGACTCTGAAACAGAAACTCTTTTAAAGTTTTGAGTTCAGAAGCAATTAAGATTTTGGATTTTCAAATAAATGATGTTCGACAAGTAAGATCTATACAAATATTCCTCAAATTAAAAAAAAAAAGTCTTTGGGATCTGAAACACATCTGATCCTAAGAATTTCACCAAAATTGGCACCCTGAAGAGAGTTGAGAAGGAAGCAGGAAGCACCCAGCCATGGCCCTTGGCAGAGGAGATGGCTACACATGAATCACAGATCTCTCTTCCGGTGCTTGAAACACTCTTGTCGGATCTGGCCTGGATGAAAGTGCTCACATCATTTAACACTAAGATGTGATCTGATGGTTGCAGCTCTAGGTCCAGCCAACCCATCAGCCCTTTCATTATAGCTAGCCAACGTGCCGAAGGTGAGCTTCTTGGCAGGAAGGCTGAGTTTGTTAGGCAGGAAAAGGAAAGGTCAAGCGCGTCCTCCTTCCAGAAGCTTTTTCCACTTATTAAGGGATCTGTCAGCAGAAAGCCAGGTGAACTGAAAATAATTGGTGCCCATACCAATCAATTCTACTACTTATTAGAAGCTCTAACAAAGGAGGAAAATCAGAAAAGGTCAAGAGGGACATCTGGGGAGGAAGGATTAACATCACATTTTGTTGCTTCCTGCTGGATTAGCTCTCATCATGGAAAATTCTGAATTCTTCATAGTAGGCATCACTGATCCTATTTGCTGTTCTATCCCCATTTCTCTTTTCTTCTTCAGCCTAGTTAATCAGGTTGGAATCTGGGTCACAAAAACTACAGTTGGAAATCCAAGAGACTAATAGGGCCATGCAAACAAATCCTTCACATACAATCTGTTTCACAGAAACCATCTCTGAAGAAAAGAGACTTAAGATTTTTTAAACGTGTGGGGTTAGAATAAATTAAATCTAAACTCCAAACCAGAGTTTAAGGACAGACCTCACGCCACATTTATTTCAACATAGACTAGAAAGGAAATCACAAGCAAGGATGCCTATTTTAGAAAAGTAGAATTTTAAAACAACTAAACTTTGGAATCTCATGTGACTATAGTAAACAAAAATTCAATTCATAGTATACTGTCAATCACTTCATTGGGGATTGAAAAACATATTTGTTGGGAAAAGATGAACTCTAGATTATCTAGGCTAAATAATACCTTTGGGATTCTGTTTCAAGCAATAAGACACCATGAAACAACATTAATAATACTAAACTTTGTAGAGGTGATCATTGCCTTGGTAGGTCATTTTTACTAAGTTAGTATTTGCACATAAACATCACACCTTTTCCAGCATATGCATATAAATTAATTTCATCTAGTTTAATTGCATTATATTTAATGGTTAAATATAATCTAACTAACAGAGTGAATTGGTTGCTTGGTTAGTTAGATTATATTTAACCATTGTGACCAAATACTTGAAAAATTTTTATGTAAAGATTTATTTAGGCTCTCTGTTTCAAAGGTTTCAGTTCATGGCTGGCTGACTTAGCATTTCTAGGCTGTGATGAGGCCGAATACCAGAGTAGAAGCAGTTGGAGAAACAAGATTTCTCATCTCCTGGAGATGAGGAAACACAGAAGAATGCCTGCACACTAGATAAAGGCTTCCACCTCCCTTTATTCTTTCTAGGGCTCCTATCAATTTGCTGGTTTCACTCACATCCATGATGCTTGCTTCCTTCTTAATCTCTTAGGAAATAGCTCTCCAACAGAGATTTGCTCTACTAATCTAAGTGCTTACCAATCCAATCAAGTTGACAGTTAAGATTAACCATTGCAATAACCAACACATTTTAAAGGTAAAAGAGAATTTGTTCTCTGTAAAACAAAAATTTTCCAGGCCCCCAATTTAGTTCTCAGTGTCAAATATGTTTTCCATGAAAAATTAATGAATCCCCCTCTGTACCACCCTCACATCCCCCTTTCCTTCTCTCTCTGCCTTTAATACACAGAGAACAATGCACACTCTGTCTCCACTCTATGATAAAGACTGCAAAGAACTTTTTCTGATTCCAATAGGTAACACTAAGGAAATATGCAATATATATATAGAAGAAGATGGCCTAGTTGGCCATCATTGGGAAGAGAGGCCCCTTAGTCATACAGACTTTATATGCCCCGGTACAGGGGAACGCCAGGGCCAAGATGTGGGAGTAGGTGGGTAGGGGAGCAGGGCGGGGATGGGGGAGGGTATAGGGAACTTTCTGGATAACACTTGAAATGTAAATGAAGAAAATATCTAATAAAAATTGGTAAAAAGGAAATATGCAATAAATTTATTATATTTTGATGTCAACATATTTTCAAAATGAAGCCAATAGGATTCTCAAAGACTCTGAGAAACTCTATGTCACTGTCTAATCTACATGCTTCATCATTATAAAGTAGAGTTGCATTTTCACATTTTTCCAACTTTTTGAGTTAGCCAATGTACAGGCCTTCTAGGATGATTATCAGCCAGTGTACACAGTAACAAGAACAGGGGTGGACCAGCAAAGTGAAGCCACCCCAGACCTTTCTCCAAGAGACACAGACTATTTGCCTGATGTAAATGATAATACAGCAAACTATGTTTCTACTGTACTTATACAAGAAAAAAGAATTCTAAGCTGGGTCAGTTGAAAAAAAAAGTCCATAACGAGGTCAATTTTAATGATAGTTGAAAACCAGAGAGTGTCACCTAGGCATGAAAACATTACAGAGCAGGACTCTGTCCCAGCTAGGCTTCTGGGCAACTTAAAAATCCAAAAAAGTATAAACAGAAAATCCAATGGCAAAAGGCTAATTGGCTCCACAGGAATTCTGAAGGCAAGATGGAGTTTTGAAGAGTAGATCAAAAGTCCTCAAGAAAGGAAGGCTCTAGGGTTGAGTAACTTCTTTAATCTAAATCCATCTGAAAGCAGACATTGATGATCGTCTAGAAAAGTGATTGACAAGTTTTCTTGTGGAGTGCCATCCAAGTTCAGGAGATGAGGGAGACCAGTACAAAGGAAAACAGATGTTGACACATAAAACTTGCTTGTTATGGAGACAGCATAATTTACTCAATGGACCCATATCTATCATATCTGTTAGAGTCTCTTTTCCATTGTTATTATTCCAAGTTCACTGAAATAGTCAGTAATTTGAAGGTGTCATTTCCCGCTACTGCTCCCTTGTTCTCTACGATGACTAATCTTGGTTGTCAACTTGACTGCAACCAATGGAAACACAGGCTACTGGGCCTACGTGTGAAATGTTTTCTTGGTCAAATTATTTGAAGCACAGAGACTCACCCTAAATCTGGGCCACCTTGTGTTGGCCACCCAGATCAAAGGATATGGAAGAAGGAAGCTTTGTTTTCTGCCTGCTTGTCCTCACCCACTGTCTCTATGTTGTGACAATTCCCACGAAAACTTCACACCATTAGCTCTCAAGGAATATTCCAGGCCTTCAGTGCCAGATTGGGACTGCAGAAACAACCAGCCTACAAGACTGTACAATTGCTGAATACTCAGCAAGTGTACAGTCAGGCACTGTTAGAATACACGGACGGCATCCTGGGAGCCCATTTGAAACATCTCTGGTTCTCTCTGTCCTCATCCTTTATAGAGCCCTGACTAACTCATTCTCTAATTCCTTCCCCTTTCTTACTTTTTAAATAGAAGATTGCCATGGTTTATTGCAAGTTCTATCTACATATGCGAATCTTTAGTTTTAGAATATAATTGGCAACATTCAGAAGTATATTTTTAATGAAGACTAGTCTACGTGGCTCTATACCTTCTGAGTTTTATAACCCATTTTGGCAAGAAAAAGAAATGTTATGTCTCCTATTAAGAGAAACAACAGAAGCCTGGTGCAACAGGGACTAAGGAACCTCTAAGAAAGAGCAAAGTTGATCAAATAACCGAAATTATTGTCTATTATCATTCCCTGGGTCAAGATTGCCTTGGACACATATAGCACCAACAGCAGTGTTCATCTTAACATTGGCCCAATTTTTCAGAGTCTTCTGTCCCCATTTCTTCCTGCCTCCTTTCTACTATGAGAGTGATATTTGAGTCAAATAGCAAATATCTAAGCTTTATTAATTGGAACTGGCCATTGTAAAAAGTACTTTATTTATTCATGTGTCTGTTAAACAAGTGTCCACAAACAGAACAAATATCACTTCTCAATCTTAGTTTTTACTATCATCTCCTATGAGGAGGAGTCTTAGTACACATCATTTCTCTAATTGTACACTCTTGTGAAATTCCAATAGCACAGATATGTCATGTATTTATGAATGTAATATATTTTTATTTGTTCTTTAGGTGTCAAGAGTTTAGTTCTATTTTACCCACTGGGAATAGGTTTTAACATCTTGGGACGATGCAATCTCTATGCATAGTGTATAGTCTTTTCTTTATGTGTGTGGAAAGGGTTATGTACACATGTGAAGGGGTGTTGTTTACGTGGAGCCATGGAGACAACCTAAAGTTCATTATCCTCAGAAATTCTACACAAGTCCTCCGAGAAATGTCTCTTTGGCCTGGAGTTTACTAGTTAGATTGGACTGGGTAGATGAAAAAACCCCAGGATTCTCATGATTCTGTCTCCCTAGCCCTGGAGTACACGTGTGCACTATCATGTCCTGAATTTTGATATGCGTACTAAGGATCAGATTCATGTTCACTTGCTTCTGAGGTAAACACTGATCGATCCATCTCCCCAAATAAAGTGTGCATGGTCTTGAAGCATGTTTTAACTGAGATCATTTGATAGACATATATAAAACCCCTCTGTGATTCTGTAGGACATGGAGTTCCAAGACTGCCACCGTTCCTTCAGCTTAGTCATTTGCATTCCAAAGTTTCAGGGTAGCCATGCTTAATAGCCTGAAACTATGCTCCAAACTCACAGTCTGCAACTCCCGCCTGTCTTCTTTTCTTCTGTAAAATATAGAAATATCTTCACATTGTCTTAGCCCAGTTTGTATTGTCCAAGACACACGATCACAGACTAAGTAGCTTAAAGAATTGAGATTTATTTTCGTTCGTAGTTCTTGGGTACATCTGGTAATGACAGACTTACTTGCAGAGATCTGAGGCAGCTCAGAGTCAGAAAAAAAAAAAAGAAGAGTCATCAACAATCAGAAAGCATGTATCTCTCTGGTTTCTATCCCTCTTCTAAAGCCACCCAAATGGCTTTTTATAATCCCAACTACTTCTGAACGGCCTTGCCTCTAAATACTCTAGTAGTAGATTAAATAGGGACCTCCTTAAGACTTCACAGTGCGGATTAACTTCCAATACATGAGCTTTGGGAATTATCCAAAATACACCATATATGAAAACATAAACAGTTCTTCCTACTGCAGAAACTTAAGAACTGGACTCACCTCCTGCCGTTTGAAGTTCTGGACATATTCTTCAAACTGTTCGTCTTTTGTCTCATCAGCCTTCCCCAGCTTCTGGAGGACCTAGTTTGTGAATGAAACAAAATGAACTGATTTAACAGTCATTATGAAGCAGGGCCACATACCTGTTCCGTGAAAACTACTGTCTTTCACCAAGGGTTCTGAGCAGAATCCACCCTCAGGACTGCTACCTCTTCTGTTGTGGATGTGTGCTTGGTGGCTTTGGTGCTAAATAGACTTAAATTTTAGTCACAGATCCATCCCTTGCAGGCTGTGTGATTTTGAGCAAGGGTCATGCAGCCTTCCATTTGTTTGCTTACATATACATTCCTTTAGGAAGCTGTAAGACTTAAGCAACTGTAAGACTTAAGCTAAGCTCTTCTTGTCATTTTGTCCCCAGAAGCTACCAAAATGCATGATGCATAATGGGTAACCAGATATGTGTGATTCCATGAAACAAGGCTTTATGACTAAAGTATGCATTCTAGGGATGACATTCAATTCTCCTGAACATGTTTTGATACTCCCTCTAATTCAGTAAGCATCCAAGTGGCCATGAGTATAGAACTATTGTACAAGCCCATGATAACCATTGGCTACCCAGAAATACAAAACAAATACATCAGGAGGGAAGGTTTATCCTAAAAACATCTGACAGACTAGTACGATTTATAAGGCAGATCTACAAAAACAAATTGGAGACAGTGTATTATAAGCAATGCAAGGATGTTATAGAGTGTTGTAACAATATCCTGCAGAGTTCAAGGCTTCAGAGAATATTCTGCAGAGGTGGTTTTCATCTGTTGTTAGCTACTCCAATGGACAGAAATGTAGTAGAGTTTGTTCCAGGCCTGGAAGGAGTCTAAGCAAATTCATAAGAAGAAATATTATTAGCATATGCCAGCAAGATAGTGCTGAAAGGGCCCGGATATAGTTGTCTCAGGAGAAACTATACCAATGCCGGGCAAACATGGAGGTGGAAGCTCACAGTCAGCTAGTAGATGGAACACAGGGTTTCCAAGGAAGAAGGAGCTAGAGAAAGTACCCAAGGAGCTGAGGGGGTCTTCAACCCTATAGGTGGAAGAATAACCATGAACTAACTAGTACCCCCTGAGCTCATGTCTCTAGCTGCATATATAGAAGAGGATGGCCTGGCTGACCATCGTTGGGAGGAGAGGCCCCTTGGTCATGCAGACTTTATATGCCCCAGTACAGGGGAACGCCAGGGCCAAGAAGTGGGAGCGGGTGGGTAGGGGAGCAGGGCCGGGAAGGGGGAGGGTATAGGGAACTTTCTGGATAACACTTGAAATGTAAATGAAGAAAATATCTAATAAAAGTTGGAAAAAAAAAAGAAGAAATATTATGTCTGGAGCACAGTACAAGATGCCAAGGGAAGCATTTTTAAAAGACAAATAAGAAGCCATCTGAAGATAAAGCAGAGCTGAGTGCTCCAGTAGAGTTTGGTAGTTGACGTTGAGTGCCCTAATATCTCAGGGTTTTTTTTTGTTTTGTTTTTTGTTTTTCTCTTTATTAGATATTTTCTTCATTTACATTTCACATGTTATCCAGAAATTTTCCCTTACCCTCCCGCGTCCCGCCCTGCTCCCCTACCCACCCGCTCCCTCTTAATGGCCCTGGTGTTCCCCGGTACTGGGGCATATAGAGTCTGTATGGCCAAGGGGCCTCTCCTCCCAATGATGGCCAACTAGGCCATCTTCTTCCATGTATGCAGCTAGAGACATGAGCGCAGGGGGAACTAGTTAGTTCATGTTATTCTTCCACCTAGAGGGTTGAAGACCCCTTCAGCTCCTTGGGTACTTTCTCTAGCTCCTTCCTTGGGAGTCCTGTGTTCCAACCAATAGCTGACTGTGAGCATCCACTTCTGTGTTTACCAGGTACTGGTATAGCCTCCCACAAGACAGCTATATCAGGTCCCTTTCAGCATTATCTTGCTGGCATATGATATAGTGTTTATTTTGGTGGCTGATTATGGGAGGGATCCCTGGCAGCCGCCGTCACTGGTTGGTCCATCCTTTTGATTCAGCTTCACACATGATCTCTGTAACTCCTTCAGTGTGTGCTTTGTTCTTAATTCTAGGAAGGGCCGCTTTCTAGAAATTTGCCTTGTGACATCCCGTGGCATTATAAAATGCCATTTAACAAAAAAGAACACTACTACAGAGATCCACATTCATCAAGACACACAGAGTTAATACCTGTGGGCAGCTCAGTTCCAGTTGAGTCTAACTACTATTTTTGTTATTATTATTGTCTCAGAGACCACACTTACAACAGAGGCAGACTTGAATAACCAAGGAAGCCTCAGGTTCTCGTCTTCCCCTGTGTTTTCTTTCCAAACCTCACAATTTTAAGGAAGGAGATTTTTGGCATTTACTGGTGCTTTATTCATTTTTGTTTTCTTAGGGATGGGGACATGTACCACCTATAATTTAAGATCTAACTGGATTTTTATATCTCCAGTATTTCTTTAGTGAGTACTTCATCCCTGCCTTGATATTTTATGACATCTTCAACCTACAAAATTTTCTCTCCTATCATACAATCACGATGCTTCCTAAATCCTCCATGAATCTTTCCCAGTTCAAGTGGAATCGTCACCAATAACTTCTTCCAGTTTACTATAGTAACAAAAGTACACTTATGGACTTCTAGTTATTTCTGTCATACCTCCTCATTTGATTGTGCTTTACTGTGTTTCAGGTTAATTCCTTTCATTCTCATGATAACCTTATGGTATATACTACTAAGTCTGTAGTGAGGAGAACAGAACAGTGAGAAGGCACAAAGGTTGTGGGAGGAGATTCTTAACTAAAGGAGAATTCTGGTCCTATCTACAGCCTTGTTCTGAAAGCACCTGTCCATTGGATTTGGCATTCATGTTGCATCTGTCTTATCTTTCAAAGATCAGGTCTTCTTAATAGCCCATATTCTCCATAACCTTGTCAATTCCCACATGTCACTAAATCAATAAATAAAAATACAGGGATTAATAAACAATTTTCATTATAGTTCAAGTTACAGCTTAGATTCTATTTCTGTCCTGGTTGGGTCATGTCAACTACATGAAACAAACCTACACATATTTGGAAAGAGAGAATGTTTAACTGAAAGAAAAAATGTGTCCAAAAGATTGGCCTACAGCAAGTCTGTTAGGAATTTTCTTAATTAGTAATTTGTATGGGAGGGCCCAGCTCACTGTGGATAATACTATCCTTTGGCTGTTGGTCCTAGGTTATGTAAGAACATTTGGGTTTAGTAGTTTAATTTCATCCATATTGATACTTTCCAATTTGAAAACAAAGGCATTTTCATCAGGAACCCTTGTTATTGTTTTTCCAATGACAAATCATAGATTAAAAAGTCCAACATGTACTTTCAGTGAAATTCTTCATTCCTCCCCAGGACTGCATTGCTACTCCCAAGCTTACTGAGCCTGTTCCAATTCTAAAATAAATAAAATTAAAAGTCAAATGGAGAGGCGAAGCAAGAATATGAGGAGTCAGAGTGTTTTGTGGTAAACCCCTGCTGTTTCCTCTCCAGCAGGGATCTCTGGAGACTGGGTTGCAAGCACTGTCCCAGTGGTATGGCACATATAGTCTTTCCTAGGGAAATTACTCCTGCACAAAGTGCCCAAGCACATTATCTAAGGATTTAGGATTGTGGTTTCCACACTTTCTCCATAGTGTAAAGGCAAAATTCTAATCAAGCTTTATGTTCCCAAAGTGAAAGGCAAATTCACTACTGACTGCAGCTGTGGTTGGGGAATAACAGTTCTGTTTAATATTTTAAATTAGAAATGGAGCAGTAAGTTGGCAGCTTTAAAAAAAAAAAAACTTGACATTTGAAGTCAGAGGGAAAAAAATTGCAATCTCCCTTTTGCCATGGAGATGGCTTCTGTTAATTAAAGGAAAAGATCAAAGCAGGGTCCAGCAACGCTGATGGCTGAGCCCCAGCAGCAGCACATGTCTTGTGATTCAGAAGTGGAGAAGTTGATAAGGGCAAAAGATGCAGCCGGCAAAGAGCTTCCGAAGGAAGGCTATGTGGGGATGGCAAGGACAGGTGCTCGTGCCTAGCTTGATACTGAGACCAGAGTTATGTCTTCTCAAAAGAACTTGGAAGAACTGACCGCTGGACACTTTAGAGGGATGTATATATGGTGAATGAAGGTGACAACGAGACAAGCTTCATGACCTGTTGACCCATACTTCCTTTTTGCCAGACTCTGCATGTCAATGGGAGAACTATAAAGTTAAATTATTTTCCTTTGTGTAATGAAGCACCTTCTTGTCACACTTCTTGCCTTCACCAAAATAAAAAGGATGTAGTATTATATAAGTATTATCTACTGGCTAAGGTTAATGACTGGAATTTATATGTAGCCAGAGTAAGCACCAGGCAATATAGCTTTTTAATGATGGCTTTCTAGTCAGGTATCAGGCTCATAGTTTTACACTCTTCTACCCAGAATCCTTTAAAATTGAGAACACATAGTCCCTTGACACTGCAGCAGAAAGGAAAATACCTTAGTAGAAAATGATAGCTTGATATTGATCTTGCAAAGATGACTAGATTGTGAGATTATCCTCTCCTGCATCTGTTACTTTTCTGTTTCTGAAATAAAGCACCATGGCCAAAACAGCCTAGAAGGAAGAGTTTGTTTTGGCTTATAGTTCCAGAGTTAGAGTCCACTGTGGTAGAAAGGCATGGCAACAGTGGCCGGAGCTGGAAGCTGAGAGGTAACACCCTCAGCCACAGACTTGAAGCACAGAAAATAAACTAGAAGAGAAATAAGGTTCTAGTCTCTGAACACAGCCCAAGTGAAGCCTGAGTCCATGGAGAAGGGGAGGAGATTTCTCATTCAAACCAACCCACCCTGGGCTGATTCTTTCCTCAGAACTACTTCTTTAAAAAAAAAAAAAAAAAACTTGAAACTTCTAACTATCAATACTAGGGTGCAATATATACCATTCTATAGTAAAAGTTTGTTCATTATCTTCTGAGGCTGAGAGATACACCAATCTTCCTTCACCAGCAACCCTCTTCAAAGTCATAGCACTGTTTTATGTCAAGTTTACACACAACATCATGGCCCCAAATTAGTCTTTATGATCTTTAGACAAGGGAAGCAATTCTTCCAAGTACCATTAGCCCAATGTTCCAGAGACATCTTATGCCTACTGAACTTGTAGCAATGTACCCAGCAACAAAGCTGTTGGTACTAAGAACATAGTCAGCCATGAAACCCAGGAAGGGTTTATACTCTTCAATACAGAGGAGATCTGTCCCTGGCTACACCTTACAGATTCATTAGGTCAGTTGTACAAGGTTGGTTACCTTCCATACCCAGATGAATTATCAATTTGAAATCACAGACTGTTTCACAAGTTTTAAGGAAGGTAGAAGAAAAACTCCATAAAAAGCCTTTTCCACTGATGAATGAGGGAAATAAATATTTGTGATAAATTTCCAGATATCAAAGAAGCCACATCTGCAGGCAACAAGGACAGATGAAGTAAATTTACACAGAGGTGGAGAATGCATGTGATTGTAATTAATTGTCTCCTAAATGACACAATTCAAAAGCCTTTCATAATGTTCCCTTCAACACAGCATGGATGCTGCATGAAGTCCTGTCATAAACAGATTGTCTGGCATGACAGACATCTTACAAGGTTTCTATCTTATAATGCACAATTTGATCACAATCTCTTCTATCTCTTATACCTCATCAACTTTTACCCCTCTAACAGATGAAGGGCAGAGCTTTACTGAACCCAGAACCTCTGGATAGCTTATGTTATTTTCCCCATTCATATTAACTTTCTTTCTTTCTTTCTTTCTTTCTTTCTTTCTTTCTTTCTTTCTTTCTTTCTCTCTCTCTCTCTCTCTCTCTCTCTCTCTCTCTCTCTCTCTCTCTCTCTCTCTCTGAGGAAGCCCACCTCAGGAAAAAACACAGACACTACCTCAGAGTGAAAGGCTGGAAAACATGATCCTAAGAAACAAGCTGGCGTAGCCATTCTAATATCAAGTAAAATTGACTTTCAACCCAAAGTTATCAAAAAAGACAAAGAGGGGCACTTCATACTCATCAAAGGTAAAATCTACCAGATGAACTCTCAATTCTGAATATCTATGCTCCAAATGCAAGAGCAGCCACATTCATTAAAGAAACGTTAGTAAAGCTCAAAGCACACATTGCACCTCACACAATAATAGTGGGAGACTTCAACACCCCACTCTCACCATTGGAGAGATCCTGGAAACAGAAACTAAACAGAGACACATGGACACTAGCAGAAGTTATGAAACAAATGAATTTAACAGATATCTACAAAACATTTTACCATAACACAAAAGGATATACCTTCTTCTCAGCACCTCATGGTACCTCCTCCAAAATTGACCATATAATAGGACACAAAACAGGCCTCAACAGATACAAAAATATTGAAATTATCCCACATGACCTATCAGATCACCAAGGACTAAGGTTGATCTTCAATAATAGCATAAATAATAGAAAGCTAGCTTTCACGTGGAAACTGAAAAACACTACTCAATGATACCTTGGTCAAGGAAGAAATAAAGAAAAAAATTAAACACTTTTTAGAGTTTAATGAAAATGAAACCACAACATACCCAAACTTATGTGACACAATGAAGACAGTCCTAAGAGGAAAACTCATAGCCCTGAGTGCCTCCAAAAAGAAACTAGAGAGAGCATACACTAGCAGCTTGACAGCACACCTAGAAGCTCTAGAACTAAAGGAAGCAAATTCACCCAAGAGGAGTAAACGGCAGGAAATAATCAAACTCAGGGCTGAAATCAACCAAGTGGAAACAAAAAGAACAATTTAAAGAATCAACCAAACCAGGAGCTGGTTCTTTGAGAAAATCAAAAATATTTTCAGGGACAAGACAAGGCTGCCCACTTTCTCCCTACCTATTCAATATAGTACTTGAAGTCCTATCCAGAGCAATTCAACAACAAGAGGAGATCAAGGGGATTCAAATTGGAAAGGAAGAAGTCAAAATATCACTATTTGCAGGTGATATTATAGTATATATAAGTGACCCTAAAAATTACACCATTAGCCAGATAAACCCTTAGCCAGACTAACTAGAGGGCAAGGGACAGTATTCTAATTAACAAAATCAGAAATGAAAAAGGAGACATAACAACAGAATCTGAGGAAATCCAAAACATCATCAGATCCTACTACAAAAGCCTATACTCAGCTAAACTGGAAAACCTGGAGAAATGGACAACTTCCTAGACAGATACCAGGTACCAAAGTTAAATCAGGATCAGATTGACAATCTAAACAGTCCCATTTCCTGTAAAGAAATAGAAGCAGTCATCAATAGTCTCCCAACCAAAAAAAGCCCAGGACCAGTTGGATTTAGTACAGAGTGCTATCAGACTTTCAAAGAAGACCTAATTCCAACTCTCCTCAAACTATTCCACAAAATAGAAACAGAAGGTACTCTACCCAATTCATTCTATGAGGCCACAATTACTCTGATACCTAAACCACACAAAGATCCAACAAAGAAAGAGAACTTCAGACCAATTTCTCTCATGAATATCAATGCAAAAATACTCAATAAAATCCTTGCAATCCAAATTCAAGATCACATCAAAACAATCATCCATCATGGCCAAGTAGGCTTCATACAAGTGATGAAGGGATGGTTTAATATACGGAAATCCATCAACATAGTTCACTGTATAAACAAACTCAAAGACAAAAACCACATGATCATCTCTTTAGATGCTGAGAAAGCATTAGACAAAATCCAACACCCATTCATGATAAAAGTCTTGGAAAGATCAGAAATTCAAGGCCCATACCTAAACATAATAAAAGCAATATACAGCAAACCAGTAGCCAACATCAAATAAATGGAGAGAAACTGGAAGCAATCCCACTAAAATAAGGGACTAGACAAGGCTGCCCACTTTCTCCCTACCTATTCAATATAGTACTTGAAGTCCTATCCAGAGCAATTCAACAACAAAAGGAGATCAAGGGGATTCAAATTGGAAAGGAAGAAGTCAAAATATCACTATTTGCAGATAATATGATAGTATATATAAGTGACCCTAAAAATTCCACCAGAGAACTCCTAAACCTGATAAACAGCTTCAGTGCAGTAGCTGGATATAAAATTAACTCAAACAAATCAATGGCCTTTCTCTACACAAAGGATGAATGAGATGAGAAAGAAATTAGGGAAACAACACCCTTAACAATAGTCACAAACAATATAAAATACCTTGGTGTGAATCTAACAAAAGAAGTGAAAGTTCTGTATGACAAGAACTTCAAGTCTGTGAAGAAAGAAATTGAAGATCTCAGAAGATGGAACAATCTCCCATGATCATGGATTGACAGGTTTAATAATAGTCAAAATGGCTATCCTGCTGAAAGTAATCTACAGAATCAATGCAATCCCCATCAAAATTCCATCTCAATTCTTCACTGATTTAGAAAGGGCAATTTGGAAATTCATCTGGAACAATAAAAAAGGATAGCAAAAAGCTATTTTCAACAATAAAAGAACCTCTGGTGAAATCACCATGCCTGACCTAAAGCTGTTCTACAGAGCAATTGTGATAAAAACTGCATGGTACTGTTACAGCGACAGACAGGCAGATCAATGGAATAGAATTGAAGACCCAGAAATAAACCCACACACCTATGGTGACTTGATCTTTGACAAGGGAGCTAAAACCATCCTGTGGAAATAAAACAGCATTTTCAACAAATGGTGCTGGCACAACTGGCAGTTATCATGTAGAAGAATTCGAATTGATCCATTCTTATCCCCTTGTACAAAGCTCAAGTCTAAGTGGATCAAAGACCTCCACATAAAACCAGAGACACAGAAATTTATAGAGGAGAAAGTGGGGAAAACCCTCAAATTATGGGCACAGGGGAAAAATTCCTAAACAAAACAGCAATGGCTTGTGCTGTAAGATCAAGAATTGACACATGGGACCTAATAAAATTGCAAAGCTTCTGTAAGGCAAAAGACACTGTCAGCAAGACAAAAAGGCCACCAACAGATTGGGAAAGGATCTTTACCAATCCTAAATCTGAAAGGGGACTAATTTCCAATATATACAAAGAGCTCAAGAAGCTGGACTCCAGAAAATCTAATAACTCCATTAAAAAATGGAGTACAGAGGTAAACAAAGAATTCTCAACTGAGGAATACCAAAGGGCTGAGAAGCACCTGAAAAAATGTTCAACATCCTTAATCATCAGGGAAATGCAAATCAAATGAACCTTGAGATTCCACCTCACTCCAGTCAGATTGGCTAAGATAAAAAACTCAGGTGACAGCAGATGCTGGTGAGGATGTGGAGAAAGATGAACACTCCTCCATTGTTGGTGGGATTGTAAGCTGGTACAACCACTCTGGAAATCAGTCTGGAGTTTCCTCAGAAAATTGGACATAGTACTACCAGATGATCCAGCAATAACTCTACTGGTTATATACCCAAAAGATGTTCCACCTGGTAATAAGAACACATGCTCCACTATCTTCATAGCAGCCTTATTTATAATAGCCAAAAGCTGGAAAGAACCCAGATGTCCCTCAACAGAGGAATGGATACAGAATATATGGTACTTTTACACAATGGAGTACTACTCAGCTATTAAAAACAATGAATATATGAAATTCTTGGGCAAATGGATGTATCTAGAGAATATCATCCTTAGTGAGGTATCCCAATCATAAAAGAAGTCACTTGATATGCACTCACTGATAAGTGGATATTAGCCCAGAAACTTAGAATACCCAAGATACAATTTGCAAAACACAAGAAAATCAAAAAGAACAAAGATCAAAGTGTGGATGCTTCATGCCTTCTTGGAATGGAGAGCTAAACGCCCTTGGAGGGAATTACAGAGACAGGGATTGGAGCTGAGAAGAGGGGATGGACCATCCAGAGACTGCCTCTCCCGAGGTTCCATCTCATGATCAGTCACCAAGCCCAGACACTGTTGCATGTTCCAGCAGGATTTTGTTGAAGGGACCCTGATATAATAACTGTCTTGAGTGAGGGGCTGGTGAGATGGCTCAGCGGTTAAGAGCACCGACTGTTCTTCCAAAACGTCCTGAGTTCAAATCCCAGCAACCACATGGTGGCTCACAACCATCTGTAACAAAATCTGATGCCCTCTTCTGGAATGTCTGAAGACAGCTACAGTGTACACACATATAATAAATAAATAAATAAATCTTTTTTTTTAAATAAAAAACCTTAATTTTCATAATACGCTGTAATTCTCACATTATTCTATAAAAAAATAAAACTGTCTTGAGTGAGGCTATGCCAGTTTCTGGCAAATGCAGAAGGGGATGCTCATAGTCATCTATAGGATGGAACACATGGCCCCCAGTGGAGGAGCTGGAGAGATTACCCAAGGAGCTGAAGGGGTCTACAACCCTTTAGGTGGAACAGCAATGTGGACTGGCCTGTGCCCCCAGAGCTCGTGTCTCCGGATGCATGTGTAGCAGAAGATGGTCTAGTTGGCTATCATTGGAAAGAGAGGCCCCTTGGTCTTACAAACTTTATATGCCCCAGTACAGGGGAATGCCCGGGCCAAGAACTGGGAGTGGGCAGGTAGGGGAGCAGGGCTGGGCGGGGGGGGGGGGGCGGTATAAGGAACTTTCAGGATAGCATTTGAAATCTAAATAAAGAAAATGTCTAATAAAAAAAGAAAAGAACGAAAGAAAGTAGGAAGAGACAACCATGTGGACCAAGTCCGTAAGCAGCATTCTGCCATGGCGTCTGTATCAGCTCCTGCCTCCAGGTTCCTGCCCTATTTGAGTTCCTGTCCTAGGTTCTTTTAACGATGGTTCCAATGTGGACATCTAAGTCAAATAAACCCTTTCCTCCTCAAAAAAATTATAATTTCCTTTATTTTCCTTTTGCCATCTGTTTTACATGGAGGAAATAAGAAAGTTCTTATCAGACACTGTGCCTTGATCAACCCTCTCAGCTCCTGTTTCCTATATATTATAATTTGAGGTATACTGTTATAACAGCATGAAATAGACAAAGACTGTTGGATTTTGAAATATAAGCTATCCCAACACATCCTAGAAGTGATTGCTGAGCTAAGTAAACTTCCATAGTTTTCTTATTCTCAGAACACACCATGTAAAGGCTTTATTGTGAGTGTGATTTTTCATAGTGTTTTAGTTCTAAATTGGACCTGAACCACCTCACTTATGTCTCAATATCATACAGTCATTTCTCTGTATAAGTTAGTATTGATTTCAATATGAAAAAGACAGGGAATGGATTTTTGAGGCATGATAGAGTTGCCCACACTAGGAGAAATGTCCCATTGGGTCGACACTTCTCATGCTCAAAAGAAATCTTTGTGATTTTTATCAAAGTTTCTTGTTAGTATTAAGAATAAAGGAACTCCAAGGGGCCTCTCTTCCTGATGATGGCCGACTGGGCCATCTTCTGCTACATGTGCAACTGGAGACACGAGCTCTGGGGGTTCTGGTTAGTTCATATTGTTGTTCCTCTTATAGGGTTGCAGACCCCTTCAGCTCCTGGGGTACTTTCTCTGTCTTCTCCATTGGGGGCCCTGTGTTCCATTATGTGGATGACTGTGAGCATTCACTTCTGTATTTGCCAGGCACTGGCATAGCCTCATACGAGACCGTTATATAAGGGTTCCTTCAGCAAACTCTTGCTGTCATATGCAGTGGTGTCTGGGTTTGGTGACTGGTTGTGGAATGGATCCCCAGGTGGTGTAGTGTCTGGATGGTCCATCCTTTCGTCTTAGCTCCAAGCTTTGTCTTTGTAGCTCCTTTTATGGGTGTTTTGTTCCCTATTCTAGGGAGGAATGAAGTATCCACACCTTTATATGCCCCAATACAGGGGAACGCCACGGCCAAGAAGTGGGATTGGGTGGGTAGGGGAGCAGGGTGGGGGGAGGGTATAGGGAACTTTCAGGATAGCATTTGAAATGTAAATTAAGAAAATATCTAAAAAAATAAAAAGAAAAAAATTAGCATGCCATGTGTCAAATGTCGCCATGATAGTTTTGAACATTCTTATATATTCATGGTTCTGCTCCCCACCAACACTGTTCCCCTTTTGTACCCTCTTCCTCAGATGCCTTTCTACACCCTATCCTCACTCTTCATCATATACTCCACTCTCCTCCACTCCTTTCTACATTTTAACCTCTATACATATAAGCAAATATACTATAGACTATGTAAGAGCCACATATGAATTAGAACCTGTCTGTTTGTCTGTCTGTCTGCCTGTTGGTCTGTTTGTTTTTGTTTCTGTTTTTGCCTTTCTTCAATTCCAGGAAAGTTAAAGCAGAATACAAGCAAAATTACCAGCTAGAATCTGAAAATATTTAAGAAAGTTAAAAATCTCTTCTTGATTTAATAACTTTACTTTAAAGTTCAATATTAAAGAATTACAAGACAGTTCAGTGACTCACTGAAAAATGCCATCAAAAAACTTCAGCATATTTTTAAGGATCTTCCTTCAGCCTCCTATTGTGCAGACTAATCCTACAGGGATAATGAGTTACCATGGAAACTGGACCAGCTTTGATTTTGAGGATGACTGACCAGAAATTCTTTCCATGAAACTCAAATAAACATCTGGAGGATTTTCTAACTCAAAGCACCACAAACATGCCAGCAACATTGCTGATACCAAGAGACCCACGGGCAGCTCAAGCTACAGACAGAACCTGGCTGGCTACTGCTGCGGATCTCAAGGAGCATAGGAGGGAAGCTAGCTGCAGAAATGGAATCCCCCTATGACTGAGCCACTTCAAACCAGAAGACCAATGTCTACAAAGGGCCTACTCAGATATTTCATTCTGAATCCAGACAATCTGGGCTGGAAATGGAGTGAAATATGGATTAGACCTAAGAAAAATGAGCATTATTACTACTGGACTTTACTATAGAGACTAAAATGATTAAAAGGAATGGCTTGTTTTCTTATTAATCAACACGTCTACTAATTAATTAATTTAAATAGGTGCTAAGAACAGTGTGACTAGCATTACAAGTGTTGTCTGGCCACCAGTGATGCCAACAAATCTGTTATCTCAGAACCAACTCTCATCCTAGTGTATCACTTTTTAAACTGGAATCTTTCAGTAGCTTGTTACTTCCCACCTTATTATACATATTATGAATGAGAAGAAATTTAGATGATCTCAGAGATCTTTTGCAAAAAGCTTCTTTGTTCAGTATAATCTCCATTAGAGTTGCCAGCAACTACACAAGTCCTTGGCTGGTCACATAAAAGCCATAGCATACACCCCAGGTGTGAAGGCTCATAGATTTCTGAAGACCTCAGAGGGCTCCAATAAGATATATATCCCAAACACATTTTTATTTTTAATATTTATTGATCCAAAATAATAATTAGTTAGTAAGAAAATATCCACCACAAGCAATATGCAAATTGAGGCTTGAATGGAGTTCCTTTTCATGTGCAAAGAGCTCATTAGTAGACTGACACACAAATGGACTTACTCTGATAAAGATACCTAATGAATGGTTCACACTCTTTTCAGCTTATTTCCTTCACATGGTTGTTTAAAGAGTTGTGCTCAACCAAGAAGTATAGCCTACCCAAGGGCGCTTGGCCAGAGCAGTAAGACAGACACTGGTATCTGAGATGCTGCTCCTTATGGCTGCCTGGGGGCACTTGTATTAGAGCAATACACTTCTAGATGATAGAGACTAGAAGAGTAATCATACTGACTAGGAAGGGGTGGTGGGGATGGAAACAGGCTAGGTAAGGTGTCCCAAAATACACTAGCTAGGAAGAATTAGTTCTAGTGTTCTGTAGCACTGTGATAAAATGAACCAGAAGTCATTGCTCATTTCTAAATAATTTGAAATCTCCAAACATTCCATACCCATATGAATGACAAGGGTTTAAAGAGATGGAAATGATAATTACATCCAATTTGATCATTATATAATATAGATATGTATGTAATTATCCCACTGCTATTTACAAACATTGTACTTCAGTAATGAATAAAAGCACCATCATTATGCCATAGCAAAGACATGATCTAAAAAGAAGGCAGCAAAACCCACCAAGACAGAAAACATTGCACATGATAAGCAAGTCTGAGCATTCTAGTGTCATGGTGATCCCTGATAGCCTATACATTTTTAGGACCATATACCTGAGGCTGATAATAGATGTTTATCAATAAAGAGTATCTGATAGAATGTTCTCAGCCTTCAGTTGGAGGCCTTTCCAATTCAGGGTAGATGATGCTCCAATGCCTTTAAAACTTTTAACACAGGAGTTTGCACAACAGTCTAAACAACATGGTTCAGACATTAATTTTCCTTATTTGGCAATCAAAACAAAAAAGTCTAACCAGGTGATTGTAAAGAAACTAATAAGTTAACTCTAAACTATGTGTGGAAAAGTTCAAGGAATGCAGACTAGTCAAAGCTATATTTGAAAAAGAAACAGGATAAAGAATGATGCTACATCCTATTTCCAAGTCATTGGAAGTCAAGTTTACAGAATACAAATCATAAAAGGGAATTGATGACTTACTCCTGTCCTGTTAGGAAAGGGATCTCATTCAGAATATTTGACTTTAACACCTTGTAGGTGGCAAGCACAGCAAATCACAACTAAGTTGCTCTTACTCTGTATCTGTGGAGAAATCACACTGCACACTGGGTTGCTAAGAACAGAAGACAGGTAATAGAACTCAAAAAAGGTAACTTAAGGACTTGGCCAGATTTCTGGAATGAAACCACTCAGACTGTAGTCTCCAGTGACGGTGGCTCAGAGGCACCAGGAACGCTCACTGCACACCTCATGGGATGAAATAGAAAGAAATACTTCATCTTCTGTGCAGAAGTTACATACACTTGCTTTTTGAAAGCATTGGTTCTTTTTCTTCCAGTTCTTGCATTTCTGCTAAAACTATAACTTACAATAACCAACATATGATCAGTCAGAACACTGAGAACTGATGTCTCATTCCTGTAATATCTGGATGAACTCAAAGAAGCAAACACATGCAAATCTTATCACCTAGTAGAAAGACTGACTGTCAACCTGACAAAATTCAGAATCATTTGGGAAATAGCTCTGGGTGTGCCTATGGGGGTGACCTCCATCATGTTCACTCATGCGGGAAGATCCATCACACTTTAGTGGGACCACTGTCTGTCTGGGATCCTAGACTGTTTGAGAGGAGAAAGGGAGCTACTTAGGAGCATACATTCAGTCCTCTGTGTTCCTGATTATGGCTGGAATGTGTGGTCAGTTGCTTCAAGCTCCTGCACCCTTGACTTCTCCACCTTGACTGGCAGGACCCTCAAACTGTGACCCCCACTTTTTCCCTTTGCTGGTTTTGGGCATGGTATTTTGCCATACCAGAAGGACAAGAAACGTATACAGAGCTTTTCTGTGAACGAATTAGTCACCTCGGTGAATGTGTTACTGCGTTCTTTATTTGATGAGTTCTCTCATTCCTTTTGTCTTTCCTCCTCTCATGCTACTCACCCAAGCCAGAAGCATCTGCTGCACTGTAACTGGAGACTCTAGTTCTTTAGGTCCTGGGAAGAATTTACAGTTTAACTAAATATCTATAAGCAAATTGCCTGTGCACGAAGTTTGAGATTCCTGCTCTTGATTGCAAATTTGACGTCATGTGGAGCCTTTAGTAAATCAAAGAACCGAAGACATCGTTCTGGACACTTTATGCAGATGCAGAAAGAGATCAGAAAGTGGTGGTCTTGAAGCTGCCATAGAATGCACCATGAATATTGGCGACTTAAATGAACATATAACCTCTGTTCAGTGTTTCCCAGTTCTCTAAAAGCAGAAGGCTGACAATTCCCAAATGGTGTTAAGTATTCTAGATGGTTGACTCAGCCCTGTTTTGTTGTAGTTCAATTTGCATTTTAATGAGACCATTACATTTAGATTTCAGAAAAAAAAGATGCTTCTGCAAACCTCTCTAAAGGAAGGGGAATCATTCTGTTAGTTACATTTTGGTTCAGAATATACAAATTAACCTCAAATTTCAGGTTTAATGGTATCCACATAAATGAAACAGCAACATGCGTGAAGTTTTCCCTCACCATGATCCAAACTGATGAACAATCTCTGGCTTGTTGAAATCCCTTGATGACTGACCCTGCTCCTTCATGTGGAAATAACAAGTGAAAACAGATGAGCTGCATCTGGCTTTAGATTTCAGAAAGAATATTTCAAGCAACTCAGAGTGCCAGCCGGGGATTGCAGCACCGGGCGATCATAGATATAAATTAGAGAGAACCTGCATGTCAAACAACACTTTTACACAAAATGAGACATGCGCTTTCTTCCAGTAGCTTACAGGAAGGGCATAGTACCAATATCATGGCATCAATCCTTGTTTCTTCATTGGAAACCCAAGGAAAAGTCAACAGCCAAATAACCCACTAGGTTCTTAGCTGTGAGCAAGGTATTGTGTTAGTTCTGTTCAGAGAAACTGAAAACCTTGAGTGATCATTGCTCCTTCTGACCTACAATTGTAAAAGCAAGATTTTCATTTTACAGAAGTCAGCAGACTTCTCTTTTCTCTCCCTTCTTCAGTTTATATTAGGACTCTAACAAAAGATGCAGATTCCATAAAATAGACAACAATGATGTTGTATTACACTTTGGAAAATGTCCAGAGTTGGCAGAGGATGGTTTCATTTTATAGAAGTCTCTCTTTGTAGAAATAAATAGCAAAAACATCATCCAGAGTGCTCAGAATCTGATGCACAGAATCAAAAATCTCTCCACATTTTGCCCATAGATATAAAACTCCAAGTGGTCTTGAGGGAGGAGGGTAAAGAAGATAGTGGATAGAGAATGAAGGAGAGAAGTTAGGACATGACCACAGGTGAGCAGGCACCTTATGAAATATTAAATTTCCTCATTGCAGTGAGGAAATCCCCAGTGGAATCAACATAGGGAAGAAATGGGTTACTTTGGCTTGTAGTTCAAGGGTGCAGTCCATGATGGTAGGGAGGTCATGATGGCAGGCTGAAGTAGCTGATCACATTGCATCTGAGGTCTGGATGCAAAGGGAAGTGGATGCTGCTGCCCAGCTCCTTTTCTCCTCTTTATTTAGTGGAGGAGCTCCAGCTCATACAATACTGTTGTCTGCATTCAGACCATGTCCTCCAACCTCAGGAAAGTCCCTCACAGACATGTCCAGAGATTTGTTCCCATGGTGTTCCTAAACCATGTCAGTTGAATCAACCATCAGAGAAACAAATGTATCAAAGAAGAAGAGTAAAAAGGCTGCATACTTATGTAGTCTCATGTGTGCATGGTGCACACAATGCAAATGCAATGTTTTGTTTGTGAACATGGGCGGGATAAACTTTTTCCAAGTATTAAGGGCCAAACCACAGGGCCAAAAACACTAGTTGGGAAGATAAAATATGAAGTTCATCATGAATCTAAATTATGCCACTGGGTGACTTCACACTACCTTACTATGTAAACAGTCTGAAGTTTCAAAAATGAGATGTAGAATGGATTGTTTTGGTTTATTTTCGAGCATCTTAAATAGATCACTCGCAAGTGTATCTGAGGACTTCCTGTATCACAGACCCAGACCCTAGTCTAGAGAATCCTTGTGACTCTGAAGCAGAACCTTCAGGAGGGCTGCCACCAAGACCAACAGGCTGCATTCAAGAACAGTAGGTGTGCATAGATCATTCTGATGAACCACGCATTGCTCACATTTGTCCGACATTGATATAAACATATTCCCAAGTAGTCGCTGCCTTAATTAAAATGGCATAAGTAACATCTAATGGTCGAGTGTGTCACCTCTCAAACAGATGAGCTAATAACTGAATATCTTACTTTGGCCAAGTACCATCTTTCTCTCTTAGGGGAAATCATGGAGCCACAATGAGCCTGTTAACCTTGTCTGTTTTTCAGTGCATATCTCATACAAGGTCCCAATCCCTATATTATAATCTATATATTATAATTCCTCCAGGTGAAGGTCAAATAACTATGATACATGCATCCACATCACTAACTTCTCCATGAGAATAATTTAGCATAAACCAAATTCAGAAAAGGGGAAGAGAACTTTGGAGAAACTTCAGAGCCCAGCTCTGCCCAGGATACCTGAGATTTCTCACTTCTTCCATTGTTCTTTTATCATGAAGGTGACAACCAAACAATTTAATAAGACCAACTGCGTAGAATGGGTACATTGAGACCTTGGAGGGTTCCAATCCCCTGTCTCCTGCCACAGTGTCCTAGGACTAATCCAGTGCAGTTATTCCTAAGAAGTGGCTTCAGTTTCTGGTGGGCCAGTGGGGAAAGCAGGTACTGAGCGACTCAGGCATGTCGAGCCCTTCACAACTGCCTGGAGGTCCCCACTTTGTTCCAATAAAATACTGTGCCATCTCTGTCCCTATTTCTGTGCCCCAGGTGTGAGCCCACGCTTAGTGTGAAACACATATTTGCAATTTTAAAGTGTGTACGCAAACATATTTTTACATATTGGGAGAATGTGGTTTTTCAGAGGAGAGTAGATGGATTCAAGCAAGCCATTTGACTAGACACTAAATAGTGTGTGATGTAAGTGTATATTTAATTGACTGCAAGTTTTGAAGCCCCACTTGAAAAACAAGCTTGCCACTCCAGCAGAACAACCGACAGCAGTGCAGATGAAAGCCCTTGAAACTGTCCTCCTGACCCACTAGTAGTGCTGACAGGGTCATCTGTACTTTCAGCCTTTGATTTCTATAAGATTCCTGAACTTGAGCTGATTTACACACAATCCTGGTGATGTTTACAGAAAGACAGTATAGGGAGTAACAAAATCAGAGACTCCTTCTCTGACTCCACAGACTGGAACACTACTCAATAGCTGCACCACAGTTGCTGAGAATATTAACCACCACAACGCGCTCATAAACAGATAGCTTGCATTCTTCAAGCATCACTAATCTCTGTCTCACAAGGTCTGTTTCTGTAATGTTCTGGAGGCATTAGTGACCTCCGGAGCTAGCCTAGGCCCATTTGTGATGTATCACATCCATTACCTATCCCTTTAATTCACCCACCAGGTTGACAGTGGCTTCCTAAGAGGAGGTGAGCAAGGTGTATACCAAGCTTTGTTAGCCACCACATTTAGGCCTCAGACTTGGGTCAATCATGGCTCCTGATGGCCTCCAATGTCCAGCAATAGCAGAGGAAGCCTGAGAATTCAATAGCTCCAACGACACCCCAGGCTTTCCTCTGTGTTCATGTACAGCCTTCAGAAGAATTTGCGGTCACGAGGTATAGAAACTTAAAAATAAATAAACAGCCTTTGATGTGAGTGTAGAATTTGAGTAAAGCATTCTGGGTTAAAATTTGGAAGCATCTCTCAATTTCTTAGAAATGTGTACATTCATTGTCCCAACAGTTTTCTTCCCATGGATACACTCAGAAATTAATCAAAGACATCTTTACAAGAATTCTTATTTTAATTAATTTAATATGCTAACAAAAATCCTAGAGACAAACTAAATATTCTCAAATTGGAATTGCTGACATTTCTATTCAACTCATGGTAAGAGAGAAATCAAAAAACACCTCCACCCAAATTTTTCAGGAAAAAAAAAAAGAAATGTATACTTAGCAGTTTTTCAATGTATTAACTGAGCTGACTAGAAATCTGGGAATTACAGGCCAATGAGAATGGTCTAGGAAGCTCCACATGAAAACAGCTTTTACTGTTTGGAAAACTGCCTTTATAGATCTGATCAGTGATAGCACTGGCTAACCCAGGCAGGGGAGCACCCCAGAACCCCTGTATCCTCTTCTCCCTACTCCAAGCTAAGGCTGGCATTCTAGAATATTACAATTTCAGAGGCATGATGAATGAAAACAGTATCTGTTCCCAGGGGAAGCACAGGAAAAAAAATTGCCTCTTTTGACTTTGCTCCTAGGGAAACAGAATGAAACTTGGGGGTGGAAAACAGAGCCTGTCTTCACTGTGTGTAAAGTGACTGCACAGTCCTCCCATCTGTGTGGGCAACAGGCTGGCCTCCAGCTAAGTAGTTCATTTTATGCAACACTGAGTGATGGAGCCTCAGGTCCTGGACTTAGTAAACACACACAAGTCATCATCTAGAGCAGGGGGAGGTATTCATTTATATTTCATTGCATAGAAAAGTTAGAATTGTAAGAAAATTATATAAAGAATTTTGATGGGCGATGCGTTAGATGATAGATAGATAGATAGATAGATAGATAGATAGATAGATAGATAGATAATAGATAGATGATAGATATATAAATGAAAAGAGAAGATAGATAGATAGATAGATAGATAGATAGATAGATAGATAGATAATAGATAGACATACAGATATACAGATAAGAGAGAGAGAGAGAGAGAGAGAGAGAGAGAGAGAGAGAGAGAGAGAGAGATCTTTGGATTTAAAGCCCATGAAGCAAAAACATTACCAGAAGTTATGAACAGCAGGGATTGAATTACAGGATTTCCCATTGTTCTCATAATTTTAGTGTTTTCCAAATGCTCTAAATTTTACATATGTTTTAGGAATTGCACAAAATGATATTAGGCAAAACTTAACCTTTAAAAATATACCTAGTCAATAATAAAACATTTGCCATGATTCCTGGAATGATCTGGCTTCTCTAATGTAAACACTATCAGAAGCAAAAATGTGAGCTTTGCATAGCTTTTCCTTCCTTCATTTCTATTGTGGTTAAACACCTGCTGGGAAGCAAAACCCACAAGGCAGACACATGATTACAGATGAATACAAACCAGCCCTGGTCTTTGGATGGCGATTTCAAAATGTAGCATGTGTAAAGCCCATCTTTGACTGGTTCACACCAGGCTTAGGGCATCAAGTCCATGGAGTGCCTCACTTAGCCTTGGCAAACACCTGAGAAGGATTTCTACAAGGAATGAGTCATATCCTTTGTGGGAACACACAGGAATGATTCAGAGGCAGAGGAGATGAAAAGGGGCATTTTAGGTGAAAGAGAAGCACCTTCTCTCCACCTCCGTATACTCCTTCATCCTCTATTCCCTTCTGTACTTTTTCCTCATAATCAGTATCACTTGTCAGTACAAAACAATTGGCATAGTGGCTTCTTCATTTGCTGTGTCTGTCTTCACTCTGTTAGAAATTTGATGAGCTACAGAACACTGTGTTAGGAAACGATCAGTGCTTGCATATTTAACTGAGTAAGGACTGAAAGTCAAGGAGACAAGAGATAGAAGCATTAGCTCAGAAGAATTCTATTTCCAGGGTGTAGCTCACAGCAGGTCACCAAATGAGATGGGAAAGAGATATGGGTTAAGGTAGAGTACCCAAACAAGGAATATACCTTGATATGTGACAGTATAGAAAAGCTGCATAAAGAGGTGGGATACAAGAAGGATGGAGAGACTGAGATAGCTGTAGTCACAGCAGACAAGAGAGAGAAAGCTGGGCTGAAGCAAGATGCACAGACACACATGGCATAGCCCTTTATGCCACAGCTGCCTCAACTCACCTGCAATTCTACAAAAACAAACAAACAAACAAACAAACACCACAGCTGTGGTAGGCATTGCTGTACTTATACTTGCATGCTAGGCTCTTCTTTAAGATCATGAGACATATCGACGAACATTACAGAGGTCTTTTCTATGTGCAATTTTTATATTGTGAGATATAATAAAAATAACTTCAAGTAGTGTTTAGTGCCATGGAAAAAAGTAAACAAAAGGAGAAGATAGAAAGATCCAAGAAGGCAAATCGCAGGAGACCATGGGATGCCTTGGGGATTATCAGCATCCTCCCTGTTAACATCCTTTATGGGGTAAAGGGTGCATCTATGAGATGCAGAGAGAAAGTATATTTAGCAAGAGCCCACAACAGATGGCCCTGGCCTGGAAAGGCTTCCATAGAGCACAGTTCAGGTTGTGAAGGACGGGTGAGGGTGCAGGGCTGCCATATGATGGCTGCTTGTGCATAGTCCAGACATGATAAAAGCAAGTGGGGTATACCTGGTAAAAACGGTTGGCTGGTAGTCTGAGAAGAAGGCTGGCTTTTGACAATTTAGTTCTGCACAGAGGGGTCTGTTTTTAAGTTTGTGACTTGGCTTAATCAAATGACTTGAAGTTTTCCATACCAAATGATTTCTCTCTAAAGCTAAACTCTCCTCAGATGCAATCTGAAGGATCATTGAAAACACTTAGGTTAATGCTGTGTTTAATGCACTGGGCAACAGACAGAGAAGAGCAATGGAAAGGGAAGGGTGGTTAATAGGTAACAAGGTGTCTGAGGAAAACATGACAATTTTTTCTTAAATGGGGGTTTGTAGGCTGAGACATAAAATAATCAGCTATAAAACCATTTTCACATCTTGAAAGAAACTGTTTTCAAGGGTGTTGGTGCATGCTTGGTGGTAGTCCTGTGACATTCCATAGGTGCAGAGAACTCAGTGATGGAGAGAGGTCAGCCCCAGGCAAGGAGCTGCTGGGATGGAGAAAGCAAGCAAATGCTCACAGCTTGTCTATTCTGTCCTTCTGCACTTGATGGCTGTTCTGTGGTTTTCCCTTCCTTTATCCTGGAGAATGAGGCGGAAATACAAGAATTCTGAATTTAAGAAAAGTTTATTTTATGAAGAACTAAAGTCAGAGAGGACTTGCCCATTCTGGGTTCATGTTGTTAAATATATGACCCATGTGTTTTCCTTCTTGGATCTCCGCAGGCACAATAGTCAAACTTGGCAAGCTATCAGTATGTTGTCATTCAGCCTGTGGGCAGATCCCGTAGGCATCCATCTTACAGAAATCACAGTTGGGTACATCATCACATTTCTCCAGTGTTGATTGTGATGAACACACAACACCACCTGTCTGACTTAATTAAATGAGGTGAATATTGATGAAGGACAAAGATGTAAATCTAACTTTTAGGTAGAAAACAAGATACTGGCTACTACAGAATGTTCTGAAAGCAAGGCAGCCTTTTGTTCTCAGACACACTCTGTCCCCAGTGGAATGATGAGCCAGGGATCTAGGCAGTGTGCGGAGTCAGCCTTCACTGACAATAGGCTTGCATACACAGTTAATTCCTGGATTGTGTATGGAGAAACTGATGGGAAGTACACTATGCCTTGCTAACAAGTGGGGGTCTCCAGTTTTAACAACTGTACTTCCTGAAGTTTACAATGTGCTTCATTTTACTTAAGCCACAGAGATGACTAGGAAGTTGGGTACCATTATACCTAGTTCATGGATGAGGAGGAAAAGGCTTACGGGTATTGGTACATAGTAATTAGAGCTATATCTAGAAACCCATACCCATGCTCTTAGCAGATTCCTGTTCTGTAATATTGAGTTTATGGATTACCCAGGTGAAGGGCTGGTGTGATCTCTGGGACAGCCATGGCACATAGCCCTACCTAAGTTACTGTAAGTCTGAAGTATAAGAAAAATACAAGAAGGGATATAACCAAAGACATCTTTGTTTCACCTAGAATGCTGTTAGCCAGAGTGTTGAAATTACAAAATAAAAATGGCTACAAAAATCTTTCATGTCCTGAATTCATGCAGCTTTGCAATGTGACCATGAAACTGGGACGTTCCTTCCACGGAGAAGTGCAGACTGTTTCTGCATGCCTTTGGTTTGAATTTTAGCCCTGTGAGGTGCTGCATTTGGAACATGTAGGAAATGACAGTAAATGTAAGATTTGAAAAGACTTTACTCAAAAGTTTGTTTTCTTTAGGCTAATAATCCAACACCCACCCCACACCCATCTGGACAAACTGAGGCAGTCTACTGGGTGGTGAGGCACTTACAGAAAATCACTCCCCTGCTCCAGCTGATAACAAATTAACCACTGGCCAAAGCAGTGTGGCAGTCCTACAGCAGCCATCCCCAACAAAAGCACCCCAGACCCCAAGAATTCCTCACTTGACCTGTGGAATTGAGACGTGGAAAAGGGTTGCTGTTTAATGAGGCAGTTCTTTATCCCACAAGCTAACTGGCACAGTATTTAGGAGGACTCGCTCTGACACCCTTGCATTGCTATCGGTAGTGTGATAGGCTGTGTGTCCACCTCGGTCTAAGCCACACATCTCTATGGTATGGTTTTTTATGAGAATCGGCCACCCCTGGAGGCAGCAGCCTGAAATTGCAGCTATTCCTGTGTCTAGAACAGGAGGATCACAGATTTAAGACACATTTGGTTGCACAGTAAGTTCAAGCCTAAACTAGACAGCTTAGTGAGTTCCTATCACAAATTAAAACGCTAAAAAGAAGTATGGATATAGTTCAGAGATGGTAGAACACCTGCACACCATGCTGAAGGTTTGATCCCCAGTAGCAGAAAGGGGTGCTGGGCAGTGGGGTTAGAAAGAGAGAGATTGAGATTTTTTTTTTTTAAACTCACTGTGCTTAGAGAAATAAAAAAAAATAAAAAAAAGAAAACCCACAGAGCTGTGTGATTGCCATGTGGGTCACAAAAGGAAAGAGTAGGACCTCTCCGAACACTGGAGGTTTATGTCCATCCAAAATTCCTCAGTCCTATGGCATTCAAGGTGAGGAGGAAAAAGTAGTTTTAGATGAAGTCCTGATGGTGGAGACTCTATAGCAGGATAAACTCCCTTTCACAAAGGGCCAGCAGAGCTTTTCACCTGAGTCTGTAAGGGCACTGTGAGGAAGCAGCCACCTGCAAGCCAGGAAAAGGCCCCACACCAGACCTAGAATCTACCAGGGCTTTCTCCTCTATGCATGAGAAATAAGTGTTTCTGGTTGAATCCACACCTTGTACAGAATCTGGTTTTATCTGTTCAAGCTAAGACAGAAGGGACCCCCAAAGAAGTAGGCCTTGTGCTGAGAAGCCAGTAGGACATAGGAGAGGCAAGTGAAGTGGGTGAGTGCTGAGGTAGACAAAGGAGGGTCATCTCATGGGTGGAGAGGCAGATTTAGATTAAAGACAAGCACAGAGAAATCTCTGCACGAGAATGTGGGAGTATTTTCAATTCTTTCCAAGAAGCCCTGATGTTCAAAGAGAATGTCATTACGGATTGTCAGGCCGTGCCCGTCAACTACTTGATGAGTGTGGTTGTGTTAATTGCTCTGTGGTTTCCTTCCCTTATTAAAGCAATTAATTTTAAAATGTCTTAAACTTGGTGTTGCAATTTATAATAATGTCATAGCATCAAAATGGAACCTCAGGCTCATGCATATACTTTATCATCTACTGGAAAGGCAGAGATAGGGAGAATGATCCACTGTGATCTATCACCATGGAAATAACAGAAACAAGGTGACAGGTGAGCACTAGTAAAGAGTGAGGTGACATTAAGACTTAGTTGAAGACAACTAAGAGGTGACTACAAGAGCCGGGGAGAAAAGAGGAGCCACTTCTATCATTAGTACATTCCATTACTAAGGAATAAACTAAGAAGCCAGCCCTGCAATGGAGCATGCCTGCATAGCTTCTAAGGGAGGAAATTTAGATAGAAACAGAATTTAGATACATTAGTCTCAGTTCCATCTTACCTGACCATTCTTACATAAGCATAACCATTAATGTGATTTCAGTAGACGTGCATTAAACTACACTCACATCAATGTGGGGAGCTAATTGTTAAATTAATTGTATTTATCTATCTAATTTTAATGTTTATCTATCTAAATTTACATATGTTTTCTGAAGAGGAAATCTTAAAAGGTGTTTTTCAGGCCTAGCACTATACATCTGTAAAAATTAAATGACAAATGGATGAATGAATGAATGAATGAATGAGTGGTGGAAGAATGATTATGATGCATAGTTCACCAGGAACACACACACGTGTTCTAAAAGAATCAACCAATCTCTGCTTAGGGGAAGTAATCTTTCTAAATTACTCTAAATTACTTTTTCATCCATTTATTTCAATCATTTATTCTCAAATAGTATTTGTATGACATACATATTTTTAATTGGACAATTATTTGAAGATAATTTAATACCTGTATATATTGGTCTGAAAAGCACCCAAATATCCCAAAACACCACAGGCTACTGCCATAGATCTTGATTGCCCACCATATATACATGATCTGACCTCCCCCTTGCCGACAAACTCTTGGGTATAGTTGCCAATGCTTTACAATGATAAGATAATGTCCCAGGAATATTCTTCATAACAGTTTTGTGGTTGCTTTTGTATGTTGTAATAAATCCCAGCATTTTAAAGTCAGTATGCATTGGAGGTCAAATACTCCCCAAATTATTAAACAAGTGTGAAATCAGGAGCATTAATCAGAGTTCAAAGGTTTTCTAGCCCATGACTTTGATATCTTTGAACTGCTATCTACATCTGTGGGGCTTCAGTGGGGATTAAGAGATAGAATCTCCATGATTCCTCAAGGAGACCATATAGTCTCTGGCCTGGCACTTGGGAAGATAGCTTCTGTAGCCCTTATCCAATTCCCTAGGCATTAGAAATACTTTGTTTTCAACTGCTTCTTCCACTGTGAAATATTTGCATAAGTATAATCTGGCATCTTGAAGACAATACTTAAATGTGATTATAAAGTTTATTTCTATTTCTTATATAACTGATTCCCATAGCACAAAAGTGATTCATATAATACTTTTAATAATTTTGTGCACAAAACAAAACATATTTTAGAATATCTACTTCTGGTGTCAAAATGTTCTAGTTAGTAATATTTAAGAGGTTTAGAGTAAGGCAGGTACGGTCTATAACATAGGAGAAGCAAATCTATTTAAGAGTTTTAAAAATCAACCACAAAGCCCTGAAGTGTCTAAAGTAAAGTCAACATGGACTCATGGGGATGCTGAGAACAAAGCCCGTTGAGAAGGGCACGGAGTATGTGGAACTGGACTGTAGGATCACGGGGCTGAAAATGATGACGGATTGGCCATAAGTCAGTGCTGGCATTAAGAAGCAGGAACGGCACAAAGCTGGCAGCCTCTTTTAGATGCCAGAGGAATGGAAACTTGGATACTCCGCTCACTGGGTCACCTAATAGAAGCTGACACTGTGCCTCTCTCCCCATGTGAGTTGTCTCCTTCCCAACATTGTCTGGGTGCCAAGTCACTCCCTTTCAGTTAAGAATGGTTATTTGAGAGCTGGGATGGTAAAGACATGCTTAACAAACTAAAAACACAAGTCTTACCTATAAAATATATTGTGGGAGAAACGTCTTTTCTCCCTGTGATGAGTTTATTCTGGTAAATGATTGTCTGAAAACACAGTTTGGTTGATTTACCATGATTTTATTTAGGGATTCAAGCCATGCTACCCTCTTGTTCATGGTCTGTGCTCTTCAGCCTGGGAAACAGAATCACTCCACTATTTGGGTGGTCCCATTAAAGTACTTCAGCCGAGGTTAAACAGTTAAAGGTTAAAGTTCAGATTTTCGCCTCAAGGTCCTCTCTCATTGGCCTGCACACAGCCCCTGCTTGCTGCTTCTTTACATGAACTGTGTTTATGTGTGCTCCTTTATTTTCCTAATGTCTTCTTCTTACAATGGCATCAATCAGAATAGATCAGGGTCCTCGCCAGTGGCCACATTTATTTTATCTTTTCAAAGCTATTTTTCCTTTTTTATTGTTTGAGAATTACATACAAGCATTGAATGTGTTTTGATCAAATCTACTTCTCTTTCCTCCCCCTGTAGTGCTTCCCCTCCCCCATTGCAGGACTTTTCCTTCCCAACTTGATGTGCTCTTTTTTGTTGTATAAATCCACTAAATCCACTTAGTGCTGCCTGAGTGTGCATGGGTGTAGCAGTAGTAAGTTAATCTGCTATAAACTCACTGCTAGAGGCTGAAGGCTTGCTTCTTGCTACCACCCCAATGTTGTAGATTCTTGAAAGAAAGGCACACACACACACACACACACATACACACACACACACACTTTTATTTTAATATGTTTTAAACAGCTCCATGGCTTGGGCACTCTCAAATTTCCATGTTGCTAACACTTCCCCTCCAATAATCCTGAATTATTGGTTACTAAAATCTAAATTCTATCTTTGCTACCCTATACCCAAACTGGGGGTGGGGGGGGGGCTTTGGGGGCTGCTCTTCCCTTGCTCTTAAGTGGCTAGACATTCTCTCTTCTCCAGCTCTCAAGACTGATCTTTCTGTTTCTTCGACATGGTGGCTCTGCCTCTTCCTCTCTGTCCTAGTTCCTTGCCTGGGAACCGTAAGTTCCACCTCTGTCTCCTTGTCCAGCCATTGACCGCTGGAAATTATTGAGCAATTAGAGCCAATGTGGGGCAGGGTCCCTCAGCATCTTACAGGCAGACATGGAGGTTCCTGTGTGATTTGGGGGAGCTGAATTAACGCAAAGAACATTAGAGCCCATCTACAACACATGAGTAGAGGAACATGGGTTGCCTCTTAGTGGCTTCATTTCTAAAGGAAATTATTCTCCTTTCCACAGTATTCCTTTGTTACCAAAAGCTCTTCAGGGCAGGAGCGGAACTTTATGAAGTCCTCTGCCAATGATGGTGCAATTTTAGTCAGCTTGATCTTGATCAGGTCTTACACACGTAGTCATAACCACTGAGATCATGTGTTAAAGTGTTTCAATCATGTCCAGAAAATACTGTTTTACTACAGAGATTCACTATTGGCTCTTACATTCTTTTGCCCCCTCTTCCGCAATGATTCCCAAGCCTTAGAGGAGAGGAAATATGATATAAATGTTCAATTTAGACATGAGTACTACATGGTCCTTATTATCTGTATCTTGATCAGTTGGGCATCTCTGCATTAATTGCCATCTACTATAAAAAGAAGCTTAATAACTAGGGTTAAGAGACACAAAAATATATGCATATAACGATAAAAAACTAGGTGGCAGTTCATTACCATGTCCATTTAGCAGAATAAGAATAGAATTCCTAGGGCCTATGACCTCATTTAAGTGGTCCTTACTTTTGATCCAGTTAATAACACTAAGCATGGGTGGAGTTGGATTTAACTCACAGTAGACAATGGTTGGTTACATCATAACTCGTGCCACTATTGCACCAAGAGGCAAACTTTACCAGGCCAGTTTTATTGTAGCTAGTGGGATTCGCCACTGAGTAATACTGTTATTCTTCTCCCCTGGTATCATGCAGAATGAAGCCTCCAGATCAGGACCATGTTTTATGATTCAAATATGTGGTGTTTTCAGTAATAGGACTTTACCATAAAGTTCTAGAGGTTAACCAATAACAATGGCTATAGTCTGTAATATCCAGGGGGCAAGAGATCTATGGACATCATTAACCTGGATGCTCACAGTCAACTATTGGATGGAACACAGGGCCCCCAATGGAGGAGCTAGAGAAAGTACCCAAGGAGCTGAAGGGGTCTGCAACCCTATAGAAGGAACAACAATGTGAATTAACTAGTACCCCCCACAGCTCATGTCTCTAGCTGCATATGAAGCAGAAGATGGCCTAGTCGGCCATCATTGGGAGGAGAAGCCCTTGGTATGGTGAAGATTATATGCCCCAGTACAAGGCAATGCCAGTGCCAGGAAGCAGGAGTGGGTTGGTTGGGGAGCAGGGTGGGGAGAGCTTGTTAAATGTTTGATTCTGGGTCTTATTTGGCTTTTGTAACATAAGATAAAATTTTGCATTTACTACACTTAAAAATTGAAACAAAACAAAAAACTCTGATGGTCTTGGGAAGAGCATAATGAGACCAACTAAAGTAGCTGCCCAGCTATGAAGGAGCTCAAACCTTCTTGAAACATATTAGCTTTAAAAATATACAAAAGGTAGAATTATTATAATGATGCATTGTTACTCATGAGCCTCACACTCTCCAAGGGCATGTGCTCACACAAAAACAGTGTTTCTCAGACAGGTGACACTAACCGAGCTGCTAACTGCCAGAAATCTGTATACATTGTGTGCACTGTACTATACTGTTATCTCACATTGACAACAATTGGAGTGTTTTATAAAGAAACAAATGGGGTGTTATGTTTTCATAATTCCCTTATCCTGGATGTCAGTGGACTGGAGGTTGCCTACACCTTCTTCCATAAGCAGTTAGACCTTGGTCTATTCACCCTTCTAGCCTTCCCATTCCTCTGCGTGCCCCTCTGCATATCCTAGAGTCTGTTTTCTCTCTCTCCTACTTCTCTTCTGTGCTTGGAGTCTTCTTCAGACTTCTTGGCTTACCATCACAGCAGCAATTCTAACCTCCTACTAATAGAATAGCAATGCTGTGAGCAGAAGGGGAGACGGAGCTTCATATGCTTGCCTGGTAATGTCCTCTGTGCTTTACAGTACTATCTCATTTTACTATCTAAACTACAGTTGTTCAATAAAAAATGTGAGGAAGATATGTAATTTTAAATTTTCTGGTAGGTATATTAAATTGAGTTAAATGTGGTAATACTGTATTTCTAAAATACTGTCATTTAATGTATCATCAATACAGGAATGATTGATGGAACGTTTACATTCTATTAGATACACAGTTTTCCAAACCTGGTGTATATTTATATTTATAGCACATCTATTCAACTAACTGTACTCTGTATGTTCAATAGACACACAGAGCTATTGGCTGTCATGCTGAAACCACAGTTCTAGACAATAGATGCTAAGAATGCTGTCATGAAGCTATGCAAAACTTCTACTTAAGAAGTCTTAGGGTTACATACCAGAGCCATAATGAGCCTCAAATCCAAATCTAAAAGGTCTAAGTACAGCTAGTAGATATATTGTCCTTTCTTTTTGATAAATTAATTAGTTAATTTTTATGTGTTTGTATGTGCTTCCATAGGTTTGTGTGAAGCACTTGTGTGAAAGAGGCCAGAAGATGACATCAAAACCTCTGTAACAAATCCTTTGTGAAACATTATGTGAGTGCTGAGAACTAAGCTTATATTCTGTAAGAGCAGTGCTCTTAAACACTGGACCTTCTCTCCAGCCTACTTAGAGATACATCTTTTAACATTTAATACCATTTAAAGACCTAAGCTTGAGGGCAAAATAGATCCATAATATTAAAATTATGATTTTACTACCTAAGATAATAATCTGAAAACCAAATATGTACTCACGATCACACTTTCAAAAGTAGGTTCCTAAAAACAGTGAACTGATAAATCATAAGCAATTTTTGTCATTTATACAGATAACGTAGTTATATGAAGTTGCATGCTCTTTAATAATTAGCAGCGTTAGCTAGCATTTCCATGCAAGTGCCTTATATGTATTTGCATCTGTCTGTACCATATACCTATGTGCATGTAGTTGTACATTTCTAACTGAAGAACAAATGCCATCTCACATTATATGAATCCTAAAATCACCCGATACAAGGTCTGGCCATTAGTGCAGAAAAAAATAATCAATAACAAACAGACAAATGTAGCTGGAGTAGAGCATCTTCCATTTTCTTATAAATAGGTACAACTTATAAAAATATGGAAAACTTGAAAAACTGTATTTGTGAAGAGTTTAGAGTCAGAAAGTTAAAACCAGACAGAGTTCAAGACTGGCAAGGACTGAGTAATCACAGAGAGAGATTCTGAGCAGCGCTATGAAGGAGACTGATCAGGCATGAACGGGAAATGGCGAAATGGCATGGCTAGATACTTTGAGTTATTATTTATATGTTCTTTGTTTATTAATTTAGAGATGGAAGCAATTTTCATGAACAAGAAAACCAAAATGTTCCAATTATGTCAAATTTGTCAGGTCATAAGTTTCTTGGAAACGATTTACTGCAACAAATGAATTAGGTTTCTTCAATCTAAATGGTAATTCTCCATGACAGCACAGATTTACATCTTCTGCTCAACACCACAAGAGGACTTTGAAGCAGCCTGCCTTGAAATTACCCTTGTGAATGCTGGAAATCAGAGGCCTGGGATTCCAAGCCCATAGCCAGGCTCAGTTTCAATCCCAAAGCAATCTTTTGACGAAGAATACCCCTAAACACATTTGAAACTACAACTTTTTTTAAAATTTTTTTTAAAGATTTATTTTATTTATTATATGTAAGTACACTGTAGCTGTCCTCAGACACCCCAGAAGAGGGCGCCAGATCTCGTTACGGATGGTTGTGAGCCACCATGTGGATGCTGGGATTTGAACTTATCACCTTCGGAAGAGCAGTCGGGTGCTCTTACCCGCTGAGCCATCTCACCAGCCCTGAAACTACAACTTTAAAGTACTGGATCCTGCATTACCATCGGAAGGCCTGTCAGCCTTCAAGTGGTACCTTCACTTCCTCTTTTTAAGTTATAAGATAATACATTGACATCCAAAATCCAGGTGGATCAGGGGTGTGAAACAGAGCCATTTGAATGTTTACAGCATAGGTAGCTATAAATTCAGACAGGTCTAGAAACTAAGGGAAATAGTGAGATATGCCAACGATTCACAAACACAGAAAACAAACTGTTCCTGTGACTGAATGGAATAGAAGCATGGACCCTGGGCACTCAGCAGAAGCTGGTACACAGAGAAAGGTGCCTATTGGAAATTGCTCCACAAACACCACCCAAGGTGAACTAGGTAGAGAAATACCTTGGTTTCTTCCGTCCACCCACCCTCCAGGTTCCCATCAGTCCTTCTTTTAGCCAATCCCAGCTGGAAGAAAACTGACACAGTCTTGGATTTGACACTCCAGAGGCTAGGGCCCTATTCTACCTATAGGGCAAAGAAGGGAAGAGCTGGTGGCTGCGGGAACACCGTGAACACTACAGTACCTGTCTTCACTCTCAGGACTCACTGCCTGGCAGCCTGCTTTGGTGTGATGATCAGATCCCAGACCAAGAGAAGGGAAATGCACCATGTTTATCTTAATAAACAAAGTCGCATCAGAATGGTCCTCACTACACAGATCCTTCCCTCCTTTGGTGGGGGATGGTGCTGGGATTGAACCTGGGGGGCTTGCACGTAGTAGAAAACTGTTCTACTATCAAGCTGTAGATTTCCAGACCTTGTCATTGTCCCTCTTTACTTTTAGACAATGTCTCACTAAGCTGCTAAATCTGGGCTTGAACTTGTTCTGTAGCCCATGCTGGTACTGTATTTACAAACCTCTGCTTGGTCTCCTGATCTGCTTGGATTACAGGATATGCCACTAGGTTTTAGCAGATTAACTCTTTTTTAGAGAGTTCAAAGAGAGATTTTTCTTCTGTTCCAAGTACTGGAACTATTTCCCACCAACTTATGTAGAAGTACTCTTGGTGCTCTGGTCACTGGACTGTGCAATCACTTTGGCGTCTACATTCCATCCTCAAGCATAGCTGGGCTATAGCTCAGGCAAGACTCTCCATTTCTTTATAGCTCAGACAACACCCTCCATTTCTTTTGCTTTTCATGTTTGCTGGTTTATACTTTGTGTCACTGTAGCCTTACCTATATTTAGTTCATGGAATGTGTAGAGAAGAAATACATACATATATACACATATGTATACACTACCATTAAGTCATGTGCATGTGTCATCTTGAGCAGACTCTAATAACAACAATGTCTAATAACTCTACACATGTGAGATAGGTTGCAGCTATTTATTGCTTTGTCATTTATTTTGTAATATTATAAATGTTTCTACTTTGCTTTATTGACTCATGCAAAATAGACGTTAATGTTTATTTAATCAAATTACTAATTGCTTTATGACTTCCCACACTCATTATGTATACAGTAAAAGTTTCCAAATCTGAATATTGAATAAATAATTTATATCTCTTTATAATATTCTATGATTTCATTAAATTAAAAAATACATACTTCAGGGCACAACTATAACAGCAAATAGCCATAAGGAACTTGGTTTGTAACAGTTCCGTTCCTAAATTACAGTTCTAAATAGTAATTTATATAATAACTCATTCATTTGTCCAAAGTATCCTTAAAAAGGAGCCACCAATGCCATGCCTATTTTATATAAAAGAAAATAAAGCCTTACAGAGATGGATAAACTCAACCAAAACCACTAACCCGGTAAATGGTGGAATAGGCATTTGAATCCAGTATTTAGATTCTTTGTGCTCAAACTCAGCCCCATATCTTTTTTAATTAATTAGTTATTTATTTACATTCCAGTGGTTGTTTCCCTCCCTCTCCTCCTGGTTCCTCCCTCCCACAGTTCCTCATCCCATTCCTCCTCCCCTTTGCCTCCAAGAGGGTGCTCCCCCTCAGCAAGCCCGAGACTCCCACTGAGGTTAGCCCATGCAGACCTCTGCTACATATGTGCCAGGGGCATCGGACTGGCCTGTATATGCTCCTCATTGGTTGCTTAATCTCTGGGAGCTCCCTGAGTTAGTTGAGACTGCTGGTATCCCTATGGGGTTACCCTCCCCTTCAGCTTCTTCAATCCTTCCCCTAATTCAATCTTAGGGGTCCCTGACTTCAGTCCAATGGTTGAGTGTACTCTCTGCGTCTGTCTCAGTCAGCTGCTGGTGGGACCTCTCAGAGGACAACCGTGCCAGGCTCTCATCTATAAGGACATCATATCATCAGTAGTTGTGTGATGCCTTGGTCCCCTCCCATGAGATGGATCCTAAGTTGGGCCAGTCATTGGACCACCTTTCCTTCAGTCTTTTCTCTGTTTTTGGTCCTTGCAGTTCTTTTCAACAGGGACAATTCTGGGTCAGAAATTATGGCTATGGGTTAGTAAACCAGTCCCTCCACTTGAAACCCTATCTATCTCCTAGAGGTGGACTCTTTGAGCTCCTTCTCCCCAACGTTGTCAGCCCCACATTTGAACTTGATTGGATGTTGATGGTAAATTATGGCAAAAGGCTGATGTGTTCTTTCCTGAGTCATGAACAAACCACTCAACAACCTTACTAAATCATCTTTATTTCACACAATCAATGATTTGACCTTTACTACTTATAAATCTTATTTTTGCTGGCACCTCATAGGTACCAGATGACAGAGATAAAGCAGAGCTGAGATACCCCTGCCCCTAATCATGTACTACAGATAGAGTAACTAAGAAAACGAAACAGGGAATCAAAATCTCCAGTAGCAGGCTTTGGGCCTGGGCTATCTGGCCCAGACCAAGAAGCAGCCTTTGCTGTGGCCCAGTAAAGTACAGGACAGTTAAACACAAATGGAGACTCACAAGAACACTAAAAATTTCAGCTACACTATTCCTCTCTCACTAAGATTTCTCAAATTTCAAGATTAAGGACACTGAGCTATGACTCACAATTGCAACTGATACTCATACAGTCTTTGTAATGAAGGATTTGCAAAGCAGCTTGATTGACAGCAATGGATAACCCCACTAGAACATAGAATGGATGTCAATGATACTTTCCTGCTGTAGGACTCTGGGCGAACTTCTTTTTCTAGTTTTTCTTTCCAAGTGTGCCATTTGTTCTCATGCAAGTAAGAATCATAATTAACACAGTTAACAGGCTGGAACAGTAAAAATGATCTTAAATTCCAGTTTCCTATTCATGTCCTTTTTCTGTGAATATGCATCCAGTTCCGTGTAGAATCTCTACTGACCACAGTGGTGGAAGAAGTGAGAGTTGTTTAGTCTTTGTTGTAAAGTCTGGGTTGTTCTATTTAAACAGAAAAGATATAGCCAATTTGTATCTATGCATCAACATGTTGGCATTTAACATGATTAGGACTGCTCCAAATGGACAGTGGGCACATAGTGCCAATGCTAGGATTTGAAGGACAGTCTTCGAAGGCTAACCAGATGCTTGTCCATCGTGCTTGTATTATATCTGGTCCACTTCCCACCTAGACTGTTCTTACAAGGCACTCACATTGCATGAAAGCCAAACAGAGGAGGTGGTTGATCTGCCAATTCCCAGAAATGACATGGGGATGCAGTATCCACCGCCTCCTTTGGTCTCTTCCTGCTCAACACTGTAGCTTTAGTTATCTTACTCAATTGACCTTCTTGTAAGTCACTTTCCCTACTAACACACATTTTAACTATCTAGGCTAGATTGCTACAGAGGCTTCTTAACCTGTAGAGTGTTAGTATTGTGTAAGAACAGGAGTGTTAAGAGACAAAATTAAGAATTAAAATATATCTTCACAATAAGCCTTTCAGTTGGCCATCCAATGCCAGAGAACTCAAAGCATTCTGAAGGAATAAACCTAAGACCAGTAAACAAATAACCATCAAACAATAAAACTCCCTAATAGTGAGCTCTGTAACACGCATCTGTAATTTCTCTTTATTGGTTTCTTTAACTCATTTCCCCAGAGAAGAACGAATTCCTTATTCACATGACAGCCCTTCAAGCGTTCAATTTAATATCCTCAAATATTGAATTACGGCCATTTCTCTATAATGTTTTGCTGTTCTGCCTTTGTTACTTTTTCCTGTTTTCATATTTATCCACCTGAGGATAGTTCGAACAGATCATCAGAGGCCTTCCAGGAAATCATTAGCACAAATCAGATGCTCAGACAGCCATTGTCTCAGCCTCATTTAGCAAGCCTATGAAGCCAGAGTTCTAAAGACAGAAAAATAATGTGTGGAGGGGCTGCGAATTGTTCTTTTCCAGTTTTTACTCTTCAAAACAAAGCCTAAGAAAACAGGATGCCACCCTCAGCCAAAAAACCCTTCACTTATCTAACACAAGGAATATCTTCTGAACAGATCTTCTCAAATCTAGATAACTGTTGTGTGCTTTGGGTCTCAACATTTCTTAGCATCTCCTCATGTCTGAAATATATAATTATAATGAAGCTGTACTATTTACCTGGCATGTTTGCCTTAAGAAATGAGATGCTTCGACGCATCTAAGGCCTCAATGTAGTCCAGGAAGAGCCAAGTGGTTACTTTCATTCCTTAAAGAACTCTTGTGTGGAATCCAGCCATTCATTTTATTCCCATTCCATAATTATAGATCAACTCTCCAGAATAGGAGGGAATTTGTGAGTATATATGTGGTAGCATAAATAGGTGAAGACTTCTGCTTTTAGTATAAGACGTTACAAAATGCTATTGCCTTTAAATGTTGCTAATGGATTCACACCCAAAACTAATTTTATAGACGCAAAAGGAATAAGAATAAGTCGCACATGTGTGTCATGACTCTTGGACTACAGGTTCCAAACTTCATACTTACTAAGTAAATGATCTCTCTCTCTCTCTCTCTCTCTCTCTCTCTCTCTCTCTCTCTCTCTCTCTCAGTGGCCCTTCCCTCTCCTGTTTGAGCCCTGCCAGTTCCAGGATTTCAAAGCATTCTATCCTTCTCCATATGTAGATGCTGAGAAATTGAATATACGGGAAATTATAATCCCCTAAGTGAAATGTAACACATTTGCCTTTTGATTTATATGCTACATTCCATTGTAAAGTTGATTAGAATATCTCAACCACAAAGAACTCTGGAATATTAAGTTCCCTTATGGCAAAACCTGACTTTTTAAATTTTCTCCTGAGAGCCAGGACTTAACACAACAGCTCACATACTGCACAGCACAATGAATAGCTGTGGAACAAATGGGGGGAGAGGGAGGGGAGGAAAGAGAGGTAAGAAAGGAAAGCAAAAAAGAAAAGAAAGGGAAACCGAGGAAAGGGAAATAGATGAATGAATGAATGAATGAATGAATGAATGAACAAATGAATTAATCATAATGGCAGGGTACTACTCCAGAGCTGGTCTTGTAGCCCTTGATTGGCAAGTGCCAAGTTCTTAACATTGAAGAGAAACACAATTATGCTATGAGTGAAAACAGATACAACTACACTGTCTTTGGAACTATAGAAGCCTGGTACCCTCCTGGTGATGCCTTTCAAGTAATCCTCAACTCCTTCAAGGAGAGAAGCATTCATAACAAACACAGAGACAGAAGAATAGCCTGCATAGCCCAATCTTCCCTTAGTCATTAAAGCTTGCTGAGCTGGCTGATGATAAAAAACAAAACAAAACAAAACAAAACAAGCAAGAAGTGCTAATTTCTCTACCTTCCTCCTAAAAGGAATGCACTCAAAAATATATGAGGATGAACAAATAAGAATACTTACAAGTAATAATTCATGCAATATGTGGGGTATTTATGTGAAAACAAATTCCCAAGGACTTTATTTCATGTAAGGTCAACATTTACATTATTATATTCTAAGTGAGAATGTATTTAAATACTTATTAAAATCATTTAAAATTTTAAAAAGTCCACATGTCAACATGAAAAAGACTTTGTGATATTTTGTGGCTTTCAGCTTCTTAGAAGACAGATGGGATGTCTACTTTCTATGTTCAATGTGTTGAACTGTGATGTATGTACACCGTGGAGAACCATACTGTAACTTTTAGAAGCTAAGTGTAGTAGAGCAAGTAACATCTTACTGTAATTATGCTGTCTTTTCAAAGTCTCTTGGGCTCACCTATGAGTTCCTGGACCTTATTTGACAACTGTAACTCTAAATCAAGTAAGGGAAAATGAAATGACCTTTGGAAACCTAGCAATGTAAAAGAGATATTGTTAGTATCAGTTTCCACCATCGATCCAGTCTCACTCACCATGGTGAGATTTCACATGGCACAGCACTCACAGAGGTAGGAATGCAGAAGCACAGCTTAAGGATGCATCACAATATCTTTCTATTAGAAGGCTGGCCCAACAAACATGGCTAGGCACTTTACAATTGTTCCTTCTGACTTACATCCCACCAGCATTCTCTCTTCCTAGAAAATGGCACTCTTCAACCTCAAATTGAGTATGGGAACAAGTAGATGATAATCTGTTCCTTAATTCCAAGGTTGCATCATAATATGAGATCCATGAAGTTTATCTCTGTCTGAGTGATGGCTACAGTGATTAGTCTGTGCTGTATTGGCTAACATGTAATAATCTGTAGGAATGACTGAATTTTTAAAGGATAATTGTCTGCAGATATAAGAAACTAAAGGACAAATGTCTTAAAATAGAAGAAGTTCCTGGTTTTAAGACCTCTGCTTACTAATTGTGAGTTGTGACAGATCTCTAGGTGAGAAAGGGATAATCAAAACTGCTAAGTATTTTCACCTGTGGCCAAGAAAGGAAGAAATCTGTTCCTAGGCCTGCTGGCTCAGCTCCTCTCTCGCCACATCTTGTTTGCAAATGACATGGAGGGAAAGAGAAGCCAGCCCAAAAGGTTGAGAGAACAGATGCAACGTGAGATCAGTCCCTCTTTTTTTGTTGCTTACAAAGAAACAGTTATGTAAAAGAATCCGTTCTTGTGAATCTTCACAATGCCACGTTGACTTCTGCTGTTCTCATTCTTTTACAGACTGATTGGAGAATCGCTCTAACTCTAAGCACAAAAACACCCATTCTTCTGGGTTTGGAAAAGAATACCAGTTAAGACTTTTCTAGTGTTCTCTCTCTCTCTCTCTCTCTCTCTCTCTCTCTCTCTCTCTCTCTCTCTCTCTCTCTCTCTCTCTCCCTCTGTAGGTGGCCAGGAAAAAATGTTAAAATATTTGGTACATATGAATAGTAAAGACTCATTCTCAAAGTCCCATAATTAGATGCTACAAGACTAAAAGTCTCTATATTTCTATAAATGTATGAAATCATACATTCTGTATCTCTCCCATAGAGGATTCAAATGTACAAAAAAATAACAACAGTAACAACAACAGCAAAAACAATAACAAGAGCAACAACAGTAACAGCAACAGGCCATAGTAAAGCATAAATCTGATCACTTTGTGAGAACTTTTCTCTTAGCTTCATCTATGTTTCTATAACATCTACTAATGCTGTGCAATCACAATATTAGCTCAGGATGAAGTTGAAGGTTGTGGAGAATCTACATGTAAATAGTGCTTTCAAACTTGAGATTGGATGATATTCATACCAAGTAAATTATGAAGAAAGAAAAGAGAAAAAAAAAAACTCAAGGACTGTTGAATGGTATGGCCAGGAAGAAAACTAAGTACACCAAGTCAAAAGACACCAAGGAAACTGCTGTGTATGTGCATGTGCATGCATGTCTTGCACACAAGTGAGCATGTGCAATTATCAAAGTATGGTGCAGACACCTTTAATGACAAAACCTTTGCATAATTTCACACCTTCCAAGCTATCTCTGAGGTATATACAGTACAATTTTCCAGAGCTCCTACAATGTATGATGACATCCTGTACACATACCTACTGTCATATGTATCTGCATAGTCTCATATGTGGACTTCTCTGTTTTGATATCTAACTCGGGAGACAATAATGAATATTGGCCAACATTCTCTGAGAGATTCATTGTTTTGAAGAATGTAATGGGAACTTAAAAGAAAATACTTGAAAACTTTGTACTATTTAGTTTTATATCTACTTCACACAAGCTAAGAGTCATCTGGGAAGAGGACCTTCTGTTAAGACAATACCTCTCTCAGATCGCCTGTGGTGAAGTCTTTGGTCATTTTCTTCCTCTTTTCTTGAGTTTCTTTTCTTAATTTATTTGGTTTAAATATTTTCATGCTATATTTTTTATTATCTTTTCTAATATGCCAACTCTTTCTAGATCACCCTCACCTTCCTGTCCCATCAAATTTGTTTTTCTCTCTTCCTTTAGATTTCTGGTAGATGTTGGGGGTGCAGCTCACAAGGGTCTTTATTGCCTCTGAGTGGGTGATTCTTGTATAAGAAAGCATACTAAGCAAGCCCCACACTCCAAATGATGATGATGATGACGACAATGACGCTGATGGTAATAAGCAGCAGCATCCCTCCATGGCCTCTGCTTCAGTTCCTGCCTTATATTTCTGCTCTGACTTCTCTGATTATGGATTACAACCTGTAATTAAAGAAACTCTTTCCTCTCCAAGTGTTTTTTTGTTCATTTATGTGTTTATTTGTTTTGGTTTTTGTTTTTTTTTCATGTGTTGTGTCACAGCAGTGGAAATTTATTTAAGACAAATTTATTGGGAGACAGAAAGATAGATTGATAAATAGATGATAGAAGAACAGATGATAGGTAGACAGTAGGTAGACAGCGTTAAACTGATAAGGCACTGAAAGCAAAGATGGATGTTCTGCTCCTTCCCATGCTGATTCTTCCCCAGGTCTACTTCTGCCTAGAGTGCTAAGTCACTCATATTCATTTCTTATTCTATTAATCAACTATGAGCTTTAGATAACACAGTAGACCCAAGAGTTGGCACGTTCTCCCAGGGATATATAGACAACATCCAAGGCTTGAGTCAAAATCCCTGCAGTGACCTTGTGAGTTTGAAAGGCTGCATTCAGAAACAATCCAATTTACACAAGATTGAATTGTAAAAATGCACTGACTACCCAATGCTCAAGCATGATTAGATCTACAGATTCAAATTCTTATTATTTTCACTAGAATTTTGTCTAAGGGGAAATTTAGCTTAGAATGATTCTGTATACTCGGCAGCAAACAATGTATTGAAAATTACATGTTTTATTACTGATGGGAATAGAGAATTCTTGTAATAAAAAATGTCCCAGCTGAAAGAATCACCATTGTCTGATTTATTCATTCTCAAGAATGAAAATCCCTGACACTATTTTTTTACCCAAAATATTTAGTGAGACCAAGATTGCATTTCTTTATCCTAAGCCTGACCATTTTCTAGCTAAATGAATTTCACAAGACTTTAACATCCTTGAGAATTAATTGTCCAAACAACAAATTAGGGATTTCCTAAGTTTGTGAGTCAAATAAAATAAGTTATTCCTCCCAAAAACTAACACAAGGCTTAGAAAAAAAGGTAGATATTAAACGGTAGACTTTAGCTTTTTTAGTTTTTTAGTAATTGAGTAAAAGCCACACATTTTAAATAGTTGAAGGTAAACACCAATATTAAGATACATCTGGACAAAGCAGTATAAAACTATAATTCTAACATCTCGGAGACTGAAGCAGGAGGATTGCTGCAAGTTCAAGATCAATCTGGACTAGGGTTGCCAGAATTGTAAAGCCAAACTCTGTCTAAAGACAGTACCAACAAAGTCACTCACAATAAGCAGGAGACAACGACATATTTATGGGGTACTATGTAGATAGTGATTTCCAACACTCGTTTCACAGAACGTTTTCTTACCATATCAGGCACCTCTCCAGTTCTCATCTACTGAGAGCTACAGTTTGCCAGAGGCATTAGCAATCAAGAGGAATACTCAGAGAGCAAAACAGAGCCCCCCCCCCTCTGGCCTAGAATGCTTAGAACCCCAAACTAAGCTGTAGTGCAGAGAGATTAAAGCACCAGGGGTCATTATTGAGTGCCATGTCATGGCAGCAGAACAAGTGGGAACATTGCCTGCTACCCATCACGTGGGGTTGTCTTCTTTAAAATGAGAAACAACCCAGGAGTGTTACCCTTAAAGAACTCCATCCTACCATCTTTGCTCTCATGCCCTCCAGCTGAACCCTGCTCTGTAATAACAGGAAGAGGTGAAACTGCTGATGTGTTCTGGGATACAGGATTTCATCTGCATCTACCCTTGAAAAACACTTGATTGCAACCAGTTTATTCCTATGTACATTGCATTTTTAATATATGATATAACTGAGAGAATATTACCATATGTATATTTGGTATGCTTGAATGTACTTTAGTCACTATCTTTCTGATGCTGACATTGTGGCATCGCAGAGAACTATAGTCAATTCAACTTGACAACTGTGTCATTTTTTAGATGACCCTAGGTAGTCTTTGATAGCTTCCTTGCTTAGGGAATACCACAATATTGAATTTTATCTTAAACATTTCCTTATACACATGAGGTAAGCTATTTCCCCAAGGAGCCTTGACATTAAGACATTTTTAGCAGGAAATCCTCCCTTTTCATGGAGAATGAACAATTGTACAGTTATCATTGCCTCTGGCCTCTCTAATAGAATGGAGTCATTCTATATGAACTATAGTCATGGAGTTTCTTAGTGATTCATTTCTACTTAGCATCTTCCCTGGAATCTTCCATTTAACATTACCATCCCTAAGAGAATGTCTCCCAAATCAGTTACTCAGAAAAACTTACAGATTCCACCAGTACACACTCTTCTTTCTCTGGTGGATAATTCTCACATGAAACCTTGAGTCAGAGAATGAGGGAGAAAAGAAAACAGGCCTGCTATACTCTAGAAGGCTGGTTCCTGAGGAGGAAACTGGAAACACAACACTCAGTCTTTGTGGAAACTTTCCTTGTATGCTACTCTCTTGGGGATACATCCTGATTCCATCACTGCTTCAGCAGAAACCTGAGCAGATGGAGCTGCACTCTCACGACTCCTACCTAAATAAAACAACCATTATGTAAAAATACGGGCTTGACTCCAATGTGCAAGGGCATCTGTACATTTTGGCCCAATAGCCCTCCAGCCCTTCAAGTTTTAGACTAAGTTTTCTGTCCCTTTCCAAATGTGAACCACAAAGTGCCCTTTTCGGAATTCTCCACAGCAACCAAGAAAAACAACAGTTTCCAACTTGGAGAGATAGCAAGCTATATCTAAATCTTCAAGTTTCAAGGTCAATGATACATAACACCAAGGATAATAACTGACAATAACTATTAATATATTGGTGTCAGTTCAATGGATAATCATGCTTCATCTTCCCTTACAGCATACTCCTGTGTGTGACAGCAATCTCATCCTTAAATCATGATGAGGATTCTGAGAGTTTGTGAAGCTGTGCTCCATATAGGGTTAATAGGAATTTTGTGCCTAGTCGTACCTGAATTCAAGGTAAGAAACATTTATTTCAAGGAAAGAGCAAGCACAAACAGGTGGAATAACACAAGGAAGGACATCCAACTTGGCCACTAACTTTCAGTGCCTGTGGAATAAAATTACCATTAATATCTTAACTCTAACAAGACCCTTACAAAGTGACCCTTTTGCAAAGTGAGAGGATTCAGGTACAGTGACAGCAAATGTCAAGGTCACCTCTGTATAAGATCCTGATAACACACTCCTAGCCTCAGTATATCGTATACATGGATCTTTGGGAAAACAATATGGCAAACGCTCTTTCTGCTGGGCTCTGCAATTTACTTTACGCATCACAAACCCAAACTTAGCCTAAGCTTTTAATGCATGGATCTATTAGCTAGGCCAGCAGTCTGCTGTGCCAGTGGACTCGTCTTGCTTAATGGGCTATTTAAATGCAGCAAGGCCTATTTTTGAAACATCTTTCATCATCAAGTGTGGTATATTGTGAGGTTTCTAACCCTCAGTAATGTTTCATCCCTGATCACTTCTCCTGGTGGAGACATTAAATATAAATGTATGCATAGCTTTGATGACAAGATGGCTCAACTTATATAATTCTTCAACCAGAGGACAGTGAGTTGTAGCACTCACTATAGAAATATTTTTCCCGAGCATCTTCTCCTTGCAATGAAACACTCTCCTTGCATCCCTAAGGAATGTTAGTCTCATCTCTTTTGTTATTTTATATAATCTCTAATATAAATTGTAGATTACACAAAATATTACATCACCTATAATAATGATGTGATGCATTAAATAACACCCAAATGACGGCTTTGTGAAGTTATGCAGAAGCTAAAACATGCTTAGTATTTATAAATATTTTAAAAAGTTGTTAGCATCTCCAAATTGTTTAAATGTCAAAAATTTCAGCATTCGCATAAATAGAACCAGCAGTAGAAATTCACACACACTCACTACCAACTCCAGGATTCCCAAGTCTTCACCACTGCATCACACATGCATCATCAACATTATTATTTTCTATTTATATTCCTTTTGAGACAGGGTCGGCTAAGATCACCTTGCCAGCTACATGTTTCTGCTTCCAGAAGGCAGGAAAGTTCCAGAAGGCAGGAAAGCAACACCACACTTGGCCTTGTCAGACTTTGAAGGACGTTCTCCAAGCTGAGTCACATTACGACTTCAGTGGTGCCTGAAAGTTTGTATTTTAAGAGCAGAAAATAAAATGGCAATGATTTTTCAGATGCTTCCATCACAGAGAATCTCAAATCGTGAGCATCTGCTCCCATTTTAAAACTACTCTAGATAGTCACTCATGTTTGCCGGCTGCAAACTAAGGTATGGACATGCTAATCTAAGTGAGTCAGCCCTGAGCAGCGTTTACCACGTTTTTGTGAAAATACAAGATGGGGGTGAGAGGAGACATCTGAAGATAAAGCAGGAGGCACCAGCCAGGAAAAGAGACTCACACAGTCCACATTCTACTGCACCAAAGACTAGAGTGGCAGGTCCTCATGTTGTTTTTTATCATAACTATTTTCTCCTGACCCACTGTCATAGATTCTGTACTAAGAATTTCACACATCTTTTCTTTAATCTTCAACAGTATAATCATTTTTTTTTTATTATTCTCAAATGTCTAGTGAAGAAACGGAGACTTTCTCAGCAGGACCTAGGATAGAAGCCAACTCCTCAAGACCTGAAAGTCCAAAGTCTCTTCTTGACAAGTTTTGGTCCCCAGTAATGCAGACTGAAGAATAAACACACACACACACACACACACACACACACACACACACACACACACACACACGGACAGAGAGACAGAGGGGAAGAGAGAGACAGAAAGAGAATATAATTATTCTGATCAGTCGATGTATGATATCTGGTTTAAATCTCACTTACGCACAGATCACATAGGTAATGTCATGCCAGGCTATATGTACAACTCTATGCCCTGTACCTCTGGTACAGGTAACTTTGAAAGCCAGTGTTTCCTAAGGCAGGTGAGGCAGGAGGTCTAGCCACTGGAACTGTTTAGTGTCAACATAGACCATTCTTGACATCTAAGTAGAAGTACCTCAGAGGCTGGCAGCCCACATTTCCTGAATTATCAGTGGTGTTTAAGTCTGAGTAAAAAGAGACCTTCTAATATTTAAATAACACTGTGTGCTAAAATCAACTGACGGGGGATTTGGAGAGATTTTGACAGTTAACTAATGAAAGCTTGCAAATGAAAAAGCACTAAATTATACTCTTAAATATCTGCAGGGAGGCTGAGAAATGCAAAACGAGGTCCTCTGAACTTAATTCTTAGAAGAAAATACGTAATTAGCAGAAGCCTGAAGTAATGAAAGAGAGCTTTAAACAGTGCAAAAGTAGTCCTCTATGGATGACCCAGTTTTGACGATGCAAACATTGAGTGATATGTGTGAACAGCTTAAAAAACAAACAAACAAACAAACAAAGAACAACAAAAACCTTTGCAGTCACTATGACGGCCAACTGGGCTCATCCTCTAAGCCCGACAATACTCACTTTAATATTAAGGTCTCTGTAGTTGGATAATCACCTGAGATTCTCAGATTTAAAACAACTATGGACCACAAACTAATAGTCCTTCCTCTATCCCTCACTTTGTTTCCTCATCGTGTTGAATCATCTTTTAAACATGTATTTCATGTGATATAAGGGTTGAAGATGTCCAGGTGAATGCATGTACACTCCTTACTCCATCATTTCTTTCTCACTACACTCATTTAAGTCAACGAACGGGACAGTCAAACTTTTTAAATGTCAACTCTGCACATCATGTTTGCAGCAATAAACAATAAAGCAAACTTGTCAAGATGCAGGCTCTTTTCCTTAGAGCATGCAGTGGGCCCTACTCATATCCTTGCTGTGTACTGTTCCCCCAGCATCTCCCATACATGGAGGCTGAGATGGATGAGTGTCCATTTTTTCTTTTTAAACTTAGCTTCGAGAAGATCCCTCAAACAATTATGAATATATATATATATATATATATATATATATATATATATATATATATATATATATATATATATACATGAAACCTGCTTCCTGCTTCCCACTGTATCTGTAAGATTCTGGTAATACTAAATAAAATGCATCCACTAACACATTAGAGATAACCAAGATGTGTCCATACTGCATTAAGCAATGAAGACAGAATCTTCCTCTTGGATTAGTCTGATCAAGAGTGAGCTCAGATTTTGATTCTGTACTTCCCTCTCCACATCCTCCACAGGTTGGTAGTCTGTGGCTATGGGCCTGGTGGCTGTCTATCTGTTGTGTGTTTCTGATGTATCTGTCCGTGTTGCCTGGGTCTATCCTGTGTTTGTGCCTATCTCTATCAAAAGACTTTGCTCAGCATTTATTAAACAGTGCAGAAGATATGAAATGGTAAAGAAATGAAGAATTTTTAAAAATCTTTAAGGAGATTTTACAGGGAAGAAGTTATTTTACTGACCCAGAATAGCACTCAGAATTTCAAACAAATGTTATGAACCTATATCCACTTGTTGCTTCCAACAGTGATTATAGATATTTGTTTGACTTAAGATTACTTCAACCTGCAGAGGGAAAAGGACTTAACAAATGAATACTACTACATACATATGTCTACACATACATTATTTTTTGTCATTCTCTGTCAAGGACATGGCAGAGTATGTAACATTCTATTACACACTAGTTTAGGTTGTAAATTCCGATTACCCAGAAAAATCCAAGGCAAGTAAAGTTGGTTACATTGTTCTCTTAAAGGCAAGTTAACCTTAAGTAGGCTAAGTACACAGTAGGACAGCAGGTTAAGTTCAATCTTAAACTATCTCAAGGCATATTATCAACTTGGAGCCAGTGTCTGTTAAAAAAAAGTTCATTCTCTTTGAAGGCAGGTGATACCTTCGTTAAATGTTTGACTACACTAGCACTAATAGATATTTTTCAGAGACTGTGGTTGTAATAGTTAAAACTCAGTTGTTGAGTTTGAGAATTGGGAGTCCAAACACCCTTTTTCTGCAATTCCCTCTACTCATCAATCCACATCTGTCTTAATAGTCAATTAAATAACAACATTACCAAGACATAACCCAATGCCTAATTATAAGGATATCCATAAGTATATGTATTCTTTAGAATAGAAAGCGCTATAATTTGAACAAGTATTCAAATTTTAATTTTGATGAATAAAGTCATTAATAGCACAGTTTAGTGACAAAACATTAAAAGTAACCGGTCAATGAGTGCATACCATCCATTTGCCTAAGAGTTTTCATGAATTCATTGTTTTTAATAGCTGAGTAGTACTCCACTGTGTAAATGTACCACATTTTCTATATTTATTACTCTGTTGAAGGACATCTGGGTTCTTTTCAGATTCTGGCTATTATAAATATGGCTGCTATGAACATTGTGGAGCATGTGTTCTTATTACCAGTTGGAGCATCTTCTGGGTATATGCCCAAGAGTAGTATAGCTGGGTCCTATGTTCAATTTTCTGAGGAACAACCAAATTGATTTCCCGAGATGTTGTACCAGCTTACAATCCCACCAGCAATGGAGGAGTGTTCCTCTTTCTCCACATCCTTGCCAGCATCTGCTGTCACCTGAGTTTTTGATCTTAGCCATTCTGACTGGTGTGAGGTGGAATCTCAGGGTTGTTTTGATTTGCATTTCCCTGATGACTGAGTTCTTTGAATATATTGGATATCAGCCTTCAATCTGACGTACGGTTGGTAAAGATCTTTTTCCAATCTGTGGGTTGCTGTTTTGCCCTATCAATAGAGTCCTTTGCCTTACAGAAGCTTTGCAATTTTATGAGGTCCCACTTGTCGACTGTTGACCAAAGTGTAGATGATTCAGACCTTCTTAGAAGGGGGAACAAAATACTCAGGGAGAAAATAATGAAATACTGAAGGAAAGGTGATCCAGAGCCTGCCTCACCTGGCGATCCATTTCATTTACAGACATCTCACCAAGACACTATTGCAGATGCCAAGAAGTACTTACAGACAGGAGCCTGATATAGCTGTCTCCTGCGAGGCTCTTCCATAGCCTAACTAATACAGAGGAAGATACTCGAATCCAACCATTGAAATGAGCACAAGTTCCCCAATGGAAAAGTCAGAAAAAGGACTGAAGGAGCTAAAGTGGTTTGCAACCCATAGGAAGAACAATATCAACCAATCAGACACCCCAGAGCTCCCAGGAACTAAACTACCAACCAAAGAGTATACATGGAGGGACCCATGGCTCCAGCTGCATATGTAGCAGAGGATGGCCTTTTTAGACATCAATAGGAGGGGAGGCCCTTGGTCCTGGGAAGGGTCAATGCCACAGTATAGGGGAATGCCAGGGCAGGAAGGCAGGAGTGGGTGGGTGTGTGGGGGAGCACCCTCATAGAAGCAGGGTAGGGAGGATGGGATAGGGGGTTTGAGGAGGGGAAACCAAAAAGGGGATAACATTTGACATGTAAATAAATATAATATCCAATAAAAAATTGATGGAAAAAAAAGTAACTGAGATTGAAGTCATACAAGATGCATGTGAAATGGCTGCTGATCTTTCAGGAATAAACATGATCAACACATCCGTTGGTTCGATGTGATTCAGCTGCTTTGAAATGACCCAGCTTCTTTCTCAGGGTATTGCAACACTCTTAGCATTGTTCAAAAGTCCTTCTTCAGGGTTTGGATTCAGACTCCAAGCAACAAAAAGCTTCCAGTTGCAACTTCCCTCTCCTTTTGACTGTACTTATGATGACCACAGCAGATTTCTTCAAAATCTCTGCCATAGAAAGGTCCCATCTTTGTGAGCATGCGTTCGGAAGCCTGTCTCACATCAGCATTGACATTGGCTAAGATTGTGTCTGTTTTTTCTTTTTCAATTGTTTTTGTTGTTTGTTTGTTTTTGTCTTCCTGAAAGTGACTCTGCTTATAATCAATAATTAGTAATTATATTATATATAGTATGAAGTATTTTAAGAACAACAAGTACCAGATTTATAGTTTTTAATATGATATTTGCTCGAGACCTGACATGTCCTCCTGACAACCACCCCACAGGACAGGCAGAGACTTGCCCTCCTAGGGACCACTATGGTGCAGCTCTGGCTGGCAAGAGGAATGACTTTGAAACGGCTGCAGGATCCCCGTGACCTTGGGACATAGTGACTTGAGAGCCTCATGACTGCAATTGGAATCGGAATGTCCTTGCTGTGTCATCCCACCTCTGTGATCTCAGAACTGAGCCTTTTTGATTTCGGTTCACTGATCAATAAAGAAGTGTGAAGAGAGAGCTATGGCCTCGCAGCTCATTAAAGGAGGCCATGAGCCCTGACACGCTGACCACAGAGTCTGTCACATTCTAAGACGCTAACGGCTGAGGCTGCAGAAGCTGGTTTTGTTTTGTGGTTGTTCTAATTGTTCTTAAATCTTCTCTTGTAGTTCTTACGCGCCTCCTCAAATACAAAACTACCGATTTTTCTTTAGTGCTCCAATGTGTATCATTAAGATTATTTGGCAGATAGTAGGGAAAAAAAATAAAGATGTGCTGTGTAAAGGACACAAGTAAAGAGCCTGGGAAGTCATAAATTGTCTTACAGCCAGAAAAACATTAGTAAATTTATGCCAATAAAAACTCTAGCCTGGTGCAGGGGCAACACTTAGGATCCCTGGCAGTTAGGAGCTGAAGGGGGAGGGAAAGAGCTCAGACCCAGCTTGCATTCCATAGGGAGACCCACTTTCCAAAGACAAAACAAACAAACAACCAGACAAACAAATCTACTTCATTCTAGAAAAGCAGAAATCATTGCTTCAATATAAAGCCATATCCACTTCTTCATTCCCACTGATGTGCATTCTTCCAAATAAAGAAAGAAAAGAAGGAGAGAGAAGGTGCCAAGTGTGGAGGCTCTCTCAGTGTATCCTAGCAAGGTACAAGTGTATCCTTGCTTTAAGGAAATATACACTATTTAATTAAACAGCATTCTACCCAGAGAACAGAGAGCTATCAATCCGTGCCGCTGAGCGCCTCTTACATTTAACTAAAGACAAACGTGAAAGAACCTATGTTCTGGTGACTGCTCTCCATTCTAGCGCAGGAGCCAACTGTAGCTTAAAAATAGCAAGTGTTAATTTGTTGCCTTGCGCTATAGCTCTGATTTGGAAAGAGAAATGCTACCTGAAGCCCTGTTTGGTGGCATGCTGTTATTAGCTTTCATTCCTGCATCAACAAACACTTCTTGGCCACCCACAGAAGGACTTCATGCAGCTCTGAGCACTGAGGATACAGTATGGAATGCGAAGCCTGAAATCCTTGTCCAGTGACTAAAGTCTAGGGTGTCTTAAGCAATAAGATCCTATTATCAAGTCCTGAACAACAGCAATTTCCTGTATTGTTTAGAGGATTTTCAGGAGACTCTTGACCAACAATGTGAGGGAGGTGTTCTACACCTGGCACTAAGTTTTTTAGTGGGCAGCTTATGGTTTCTGGGAGGGGCATCATTTGTGTAGGAAAATGCTAACACTTGTACACACACTCACATTTTGGTCACAAGACATGGAGAAACCGTGTTACTACAGACCCTTTCATAGTACCGAAAGGTACTATACAGTCTGCTGGGGGGAGAAAGGTCACCAATAGTCTCACCTAGCTGTAAACGCTACAAGTAACAATAATGATCAGCCTGGCAAGATAAGTCCTTGGGTGCAATAGTGGTATGAATATTATGAGCTGACCAATTGCTTTCAATTGGATTTAAGTCTTGCTTAAGTCCACAGAGGGAATGCATGCCTAGTATTGGAAATCTAACCTTGAGCTCATGGCTGGGGAGTTCATAGCTCCTAGGGGTGAACATATTACTATATTTTACTCAGTGGGCACAAGTATATTTTACTAGTCAAGTAATTTTAAAACACTATGTTATAAAGAGAACACTTTCCAAGAACATATATTCAACTTATGAGGAACATATTAATAAGACAAGTAAGTAGATGTTTAGTGTTTTGTTAGTCACCCTGGAGATACCAGGAGGAAGCCAGGCAGGAGAGAAGTAGGCAGGAGTGAACATGAGATGTAGTAGGAAATGAGGCCAGGGAGAGCGGGAGGGGTGAGATGATACGGGCTATAGGACTTGGTAAGAACAGTGGCCTTACACCAGAAATACAGAGCCAATGAAGTGATCTGAAGAGAGGACTGACATGCTGGAATCTTTCATGCTGGTGGTCATGTGGAGGAGGTGAAAGGCAGAAGAAGGGAGCCACACTCGGGGACCATTTCCATAAATAAGCGAAAGGAATTAGTGATCTGGGGCAGCAGCGTGACGATCAGGCAAATTCCAAGCAGTCTGTGGAAACAGAACTTTGATGGTTTATTGATGACTAGATGTAGGACAAGAAAAGGAGGATCTAGGGTGTCCAGGTTTCTGCCAAGAAGAAGTAAAATGCACATGGTCCCAGTGGATCCCAAGGTGCTGACAAATAGAGTTCTGAGAGCCTCAATCACTTTCCTCAAGCGCACAAACTCCTCTCTTTCTGTACAGTAGTCATTTGAGGATAGCATCCTACACTGACTGTCTAGCCATCTCATATGAGACAGTGTATTTGCTACTTTGAAGGCTCATGACCCATATTAGAAGACTTTAGGGTACTGAGTATTATCCTGCATTTGTTTGTTTGTTTGTGGGTTTTGTTGTATTGTTTTTGTTGCTGTTGTTGTTTTGTTTTTATAGAGAAGCAGCTTAGGACCCAGCAGAGGTTGATAACATACTGAGGGAAAGCCAAACCACTATAGTCACATGACATATTGAGCTAGGGAAATTAAAATTGTGATTATTACATAACTTCCTGATAGTTAAACACACAATTAGAAAGGAAGCAAATGAAGTATGGGCCAAATAAACAAATCTGCGTGCATATACTTCCCTTACGGGCAGCCCATCTCAGGAAGACAGGGATATTAATTTTAATATCTAGTCCTTGATTCTTTCCAAACTATTTTTTTTCTTATAAGCAACTGTTCTTCAATGATCATCTCAGGTGATGGAGAGGTAAAACTCTTCAAAGAAAGAAAAGAGAAAGAAAATATATAAAGAATGTAAAAGCTCACTCTGACCTGTATGTTACAGGCTATCTGTACTGGGGGGATGGGAGGGAAATACCCAACACCCTCCACTCTACAGAAGAAAAGCCTTTCATGAGCATACTGAGAAGAGCCCACACGAAGCCAGTGCTCAGAGACCACAGAGTGATCACAGCAGCTGACCTCACATCACACCTTAGACACTCCGACACGCAAGCTGTTTGGAATCCATCTGTTCCCAGGACTCCTCTTCTCTGCAGGTCTCTCCATCTACAGCCATTATTTTTGTCTTCCCACTTCACCCTCACACTATGCAGAGTATTAGGTCCACAATAGGCAGAAGTGGCAACATAGTAGGTCCAGGCATATGGCTTGGGTCTGGAGAGAAGGTACTAGGGGGAAACAAAGGCCATGCAAAGGCCAATACAACACTTCCTCTCATGTCTGGCCCTTGTAGACACAAAGTCTCCTGTGGACACAAGAAAATTTCAGTCACCAGTGAGGTTCAAACATAAAATGGAAGCTGTTAAGAAAGAAAGAGAGAGAAATAGAGAAACAGAACAAGAATTCCCACAGAGGAATTTAAGTCAGATACAAATTAGGGTGTTCAGAAGCTCAACTTTAGCTTGGACATGAGTAAGTGCTAGAGAGCAGCAACATCAGTGTGAGACTTGAAAACAGCAGAGGAGGAAGAAGAAGAGAAAGAAAAGGAGGAAGAAGAGGAGGAGTTAGAGGAGGAGGAGGAGGAATTTATTGGCTTGCGGGAGAAAACAGGTGAGTCCACAGATGAGCAGATCTTGGTCAGGCTCAGCTTCCAGCAGGCATCAGCAGGGAACCCTCCAGTCTCCCCAGTCAATTCCAGCCCCAAATGGGCCACACAGTACTAAGCCTTTAGCTTTAGGACTGAAGAATTCTAAGAAGACTGAGGCCTTAGACCATTTAGAAAAAGCGGCATGGATGAGAGACCTGGGCATAGGTTATAATTCTCGATGTCACATAGAGATGATAGGACATGGTAGGAGAGAAGAGGGTGTTGTCTATACCACTGTTAGTGGCTTTTAATGATATTATAAAATAACTGAGAAATAATTTGAGGAAGGAAACTGGTGAACAGTTTTATATGCCAATGGGCTCCATCCATTTTAGGTTATGGGCAAGACGGAAACATGGTGGCAGAGAGTCTTGTTCTCATGGTAACCAGGAAGCAGGGAAAGACTGACTCACAAACATCTGGAAGCAAGTACACTCTTCAAAGATACACATTAGGGGAAGCACTACTCCAAGATAAGCCCTGCTCCTTAGCACCCTTTCAGTGTAGGGTTTGTTTGGTTGGCGTTTGTTTGTTTGTTTGTCTTATTATGTAGCTCAGGCTGGTCACAAACTATCAACTCAGCCTCCCCAGCACCAGGATCATAAGTGTACACTACAATTTTCAGATACTACGCTCCGCCTCCGAACAGCCTATTTAAGCACAAACTCTTCAGTGGGTTTATCCACTGTTGAAAGTAGCACCTTTCTGATCTAATCTGCACTCAACAGTGGCTCGAAGCTGGGACCAATCCTCAACACATGAGATGATTTACAGGACTTCATAGCCAAACCATAACAAAGCCTCCCTCCAGTCAATTCACCCACACATTCATCTCTGAGTGAGTCCCACGTCCTTCTCAAGCTTACTTCCCACATAAGAGGCAAAGCAGTTCCCAGACACTCAGATCTCATAACCCTGTGGCTTCAGTGGCTTCTACTGACTGCTGGACAAAGCCTTGTGCTTCCCAGTGCTCGCTCTCTCTCTCTCTCTCTCTTTCTCTTTCTCTCTCTCTCTCTCTCTCTCTCACACACACACACACACACACACACACACAGAGAGAGAGAGAGAGAGAGAGAGAGAGTCAACATACCATTTAGATCACTTCTATGTCTACTTCATTTTGAATTTTAAAATATTAGCTTGGAGCTGCACCCAAGCAATATGCTTGTCAACCATGGGTGAAGAGGAAAAAAGAGGAGGTGTGTTTACTGAGCTCTTTAAGCACACTGTGTAAGAGGTGGATTGCTGAGCATGATTTAGGGGGTGTCAAACTCAGTGTTGGAAGCCCTCAGGGCCAGCCCCTTGTCCATAAGACCATGATCGGGGATATATTTGAACCCACAGCCATCTGGGATGAGTGCCTTTCTCAGATACTGTGCTTTCAGACTCCTGGGCATTAAATTTAGTGATGCCTCACTTCTTGGTGACACAGATCTACTAGTAGACAGGGAACGTAAATATGGCTCCTCACAGGTCTTCAGCCCCATGGTCCTTATTATGGAGCTTGGTGTGGATGGAGATGATGACTGGGCCATGTGTACCCTGGCCACTCTCCCCAAAAGCACCCTGCACACTGGTCAGGAGCCTATCAGCACAGGATGACATCTTGTTGATGAGCGTGACCTGGAAAGAGTGGCCTTTTCTTGAACACAAAAGCTATCTTTACCACAATTCTTCACCATGTATTTGTTGACACAAATAAAGGAAGCAGCTAGCGCTTCTCAGGAGGAGAGTTACTCATACCTGTCTGACACTGTGGGGCTACACGGAGGGAATTCATCATCTTTTCCTTTTTTCCAAGTCATGTGGCGCTTGGTGTCAGGGACACCTTGTCAGACGGGCGTTGGAACTTTTGCTTGTCCTTACAATATCAACAGCCCCAAGTGTCATGGAAGCTGATGAGGATAAGAGGACCATTAGGACTGCAGAGGGAAAGAGATCACACTGCAGTTTAGTACAATAAGCCCTGTGAGCTTCAGATGCTGGCACGAGGCAAACAGCTCAGTCAGTCAAATGTCTGTCTGACTGACACAAGCATGAGGACCTAAGTTTGATCCTTAGTGCTTATGGGATACAATGCCAGGACAGGTGCCATGGGCTTTTAATCCCAATGCTGGGAAGGCAGACAGTGGGTTTCACTTGTTAGCTAGTACCTACAATAAGCAGTGAGCCCCAGGTCACATTGTGTGATCCTGTATCAAAAACCAAAGTAGACAGGTCCTAAGAGAACTACCAAGGATGAACACTGCTCCATACACTCATGAAAACACACACACACACACACCTTCATTTTTGTTCTCCTAGTGCTTCCTTGTGGAATGTTAAATAATCACAGAACACACACCACAGTAGTTCATACAGAAGAGTCATCACACGGCCATTTAATAGTTCATCAGCATGAAGATTAACTAAATAATTAACATCTATCAAATATTTCTCCCAGAAAACAGAGGAAAAGAAGCTCTTATGAATCCTTAGCCTCAGGAGATTGTGCACTAAGGAAGGCTCTGACTCAGCTCTACACCCTGAAGTTCAAGGTACAACACATGTGGTTTTGTGAAATCAGCTATGAATACTTTGACTAAAACAAATGTGTTGATGGAATTCATTATCTGAGATTTCTTAAACAGAACGAGATATATTTGTCATGTTTAGGTGACTTCTATATTTAGTTATTTTCCATAAAGTTAATTTTAATCACACCATAAGAAGAGGGGAGAAACTGCTCCTACCAAATACTGAGAACATACATAGAAAACATTGTTTCCAATGAGCCGAAACAACCTTTAAAATTCACTCATCTTGACTTTGTAGAACCCAGGTCTGCCAGGGGCTGAGTCATCTCACAAGTGTAAGCATTCTTGTCCTTCAGCCTTGTCTACAGCAAACATATTCTCCTCTGGGATTTATAGAGTGAAATTTGGAAGTCTTTTGAGATCAAACATCTTCTTCGGTACCTGGCTCCAGAGACTCCCAGACCCTCAGTTCCCACAGGTATGCACACATCAGTCTTCATTCTAGCTACTGCCAGTACATAACAGAAAGCTGCCTTTTTTTTTTCTAAAAGATAGGTTGCTAAACAAACAAGCCTTCAGTTTTATGTTTCAGTCTTCCATAGTTTTGTACTATTCTGAGTCTTTCAGTTTGTAACATTTGAGCACTGTCTCTCCACTAAGCTTTTGTTTGGTGTGATATCTTAGTGTTGTGCTTCCGTTGTTTAACGTCTGGTAAGGCAACATCTATTTTCATTCACCAAAATCCTCCAGTTAAATTAAGTTTGTGTTTTGATTTATAGTTTGGCCATCCTCAATGTCATTTCCTACTTTCTTTATGTGTGGTCCAGGGCTTGCTCTCTGCTTGTCATCCCAGAATGACATTTATTCAATGAGTCTTTTTAAAGAATTCTTTTCGCCACCGGAGGCTGGGCCTCCCCCAGCCAGAACCGCGCCGCCGCGCCATCTTTCCTCTGAGCCCAGCGGACACAGCTAGGGACACCCCAGGACTTTAAGATCGCATTGGGGTTACGCGTGAGTGCAGAGGTGGTTTTGGGAGCAGCTGGTCAGCAGTTCACTCCAGGGGCAGGAACTGAGAACTCCGCCCCACCGGAGGCTGGGCCTCCCCCAGCCAGAACCGCGCCGCCGCGCCATCTTTC
>LR750843.1:32610-84826 GCA_902729485.2 Mus minutoides | reverse complement strand
AAGAGGATGGCCTAGTTGGCCATCAGTGGGAAGAGAGGCCCCTTGGTTATGCAGACTTTATTTGCCCCAATACAGGGGAACACCGGGGCCAGGGGGTGGGAGCGGGTGGGTAGGGTAGCAGGGCCGGGAGGGGGGAGGATATAGGGAACTTTCTGGATAACACTTGAAATGTAAATGAAGAAAATATCTAATAAAAAAACTGTTAAAGTGTACACTTTCAAAGAGGCAAATTTTATGGTATGTAGGTATCTCAAGAAAGTCATTTAGGAAACAAGAATTAAAGCTATAAATTTCAACCTAAAAAAAAAAAAAAGAAAATTAAATCTGAATAAGATGACATGGTATAGGTTTGTTCTAGTCATATAGTATCCTATTTCATTTCAGTTAAACAGAGATGTACTTCATAAAACTATGCATTTGAGCAGAGCCCTAAAGAAAGTAAGGTCAACGCTGGGTATATTGGGAATATGCAGCAAAAGTGTTAAGCAAGCCTGAAGTCCTTGAAGTATGAGCACATTTGCTTTGTTTTACTCATTGGTCAACAGTAGTTTTTGTCCTTTGTCTAGTGAGAGTTATTTACTTTAGTAGCTTTATGTTTTCTCTGTGTATAGTATGCTCTGAGATCTAATGTTCTTCTCTCAGTTGACTTGCTTTAACTTCAGTTCCTTTTACTCAGCCACATGATGGTTTTTGTGCCTTTATACTACTTTATATTATAAAATAAAAAATATTATTAGCCCCGCAAAAAAAAAAAAAAAAAAAAAAAAAAAAAAAAAAAAAAAAAAAAAAAAAAAAAAAAAAAAAAAAAAAAAAAAAAAAAAAAAAAAAAAAAAGAATTCTTTTCAATACCATTTTACAATTTGGCCTTATCCCTTGGCTGGTATGTTTAACTTAATTATTTCCTATCTCCTTTGACATTTTTTTATACTTTCCTAGCTTCTCACAGAGACTCCTCATGCTCCAGAAACACGAAAGCATTTAAAGTGATAGCTGCTTCTTGCATATAGCATACTCCTATTCTATGGTGTGCACTGTGTGCTGTGGCTGAAGCTCATTCCCCTGTCCTGTCTATATGTACTTTGGATTTCTTTTCTATGAAATAAAGTCTTTAACAGAATTCCTTGTAACTTTTCAAGGAAGTGAGTTGTGGTATATCTTGTGAATTGCTTCTACTTCTGTGAATTTTGGAAGGAGAGAATATGACTTGTGTGATTTCTGCTTTTACATATATTATGAGATAATCATTTCAGCTTAATACAGTATTATCCATATGAATATTCCTGAAGCACTGGGGAAACCATATCTCACTCCAAACCAGACTTCTGTTTGCACAAGTCTTTTGTGACTTCTGCCTCCCATCTGCCATCATAAGAATTCCTATGATTACCATGAGGCCACTGTAATACCCAGATCATCACCCTACCTCAAGATCCTTACTCAAACTGCCAAGTCACTCTGGCCAAGTAAGGTAGATTGGCAGGTCCCAGAGGTTAGGATGCAGATATCTTGAATAATACTCATTCTGCCTCCCATGGTCTCCAAGTCCTAGACAAGATGCATTGAGAATATGATCCTGCCCAGGTCACCTTCTGAACCACAGAGCCATAAGAAAATAGGCATGCAAACTGAGGGATGCTTAATAAAAGTGCTGGCTTTAAGGAGTATTGCTACCCTAAAAGCAAAAAAGCTGAAGACTATATGATATAAAAAGACGGTGACAGGATAGAGTGAATCCTCCACAAATAGATAATGACATTGGGTCAAGTTCTTGGTTTTTGAAAGATTATAGTTTTCTGCAGTGCCAAAAATTAGTACAAAACAAAAAGTCAATACAACACAAGGCAGAAAATGTATCACAAAAGTCACACTGAAAGAATTCTGAAGATGCTGCTAGTAGTTCTGAAACACTTTTCTATTATTCCCACCTTATTTGGAATAGTTTCTTCCTGCTGCCTAAACATTCATGGTTAACTAGGCATGAGTTACAGCTATATATATAATGGCTTTTTCTTAGGTTTGTACAGAATTCAATATAAAGTTTATCCTTCTTAAGTACAATCTGATGGCACTCGGGGCATCTCCTTATGTGATTGAACTTCATCAATGTCTACATCCAGAGCATTTCATCACCCAAAAGGAGCCATTATTCATCATGAAGCAAATCTTTATTCTTCCCTTCCACAAGTGTCTGTTAACCCTTAATCTGCCATCTCTCTGTGAATTTTCCATTGATGATATTTCCTAGAAGTAGAATTACATGGCCTTTATGTCTGACGCTTTTCATTTATCATAATCTTCCCAGTTTTACACAACAGAGCTTTCTCAGTTTATCCATGCTGCTATATCACAGAATTAATGATTTTTAAAGTTAAGTCATATTTCACTGTATGGTAACCACATTAATTACCCATTCCTCAGTGTCTAGACTTTGGGATACTTCCACCTTTGAGGGTTATAAACAGTACTCTTATAAACACTTGGGTACAGTCATCATTTGACACACATGGAGCACACTTAGAGCATCCCATAAAATCAATATAAAATCTTTGGATGTACAGTTTTCTCTGTAAAGTGGCACAGTGTCTACATGCAACCTACACACATATCCTGCCTGCGTACTTCAAGCCATGTCTCTGTTAGTTATTGTAGTGTAATTTAAGTAACATACAAGGATTGGCGATTGAATAATCTACTTTAGGGAGCAATGGCATGTTTGAATATGTCTTATTTAGACAAGATCTACAGTTTGCTGAATGCAAGGATGAGGAACCCACAGACAGAATGGAGAGATAAGACATAGTTTTGTTACACACCTATTTCCAATTTCTTTGAAATTGCCCACACTAGTAATCACTTCACTCCCTATTCTTCAAAAGAACTGATTTTTGTGACAACCATCAGTCTTCCACGCATCCAAAAAGGCACATAAAAATATGCTTCTGGAGAAAGTTACTGAGAAGAGATCTAAATTACACAAATTGAAGCTTTTTCCAACTTTAATATCAGTTTCTGAAAATCCTGGTGGTTGTTTGACACACACACACACACACACACACAAAGGCTCATGTATTTAATCACCTGGTCACCTGGTCTACAACTGATGATGCTGTTAGGGAAGGTTATGGAACCTGTAGAATGTGGAGCTTTGCTGGAGAGAATGGGGCACTAGGCTGGGGAAGGAACACCTTCAACTTCAGCTTTGAATCTCCGCTGCATTTCTTCTCTCCCTTTTCCTGTGTATGGGTGGAAGTGTGATCAGCCAGCTTCCTGCTCCTGCTGCCTCGCCTTCCCTTCCAGCCCTGTAGCCTCACCTTCTGCACCATGATAGGCTCTATCCACTGTAAGTCAGAATGAACCCTCTCTCCTTAAATTGTTTTATCACAGCAACAGAAAAGTAGATTATTCAATCGCCAAAAACTTAGATTACACCCAACATCAAGCCATTTAACCAGACCTTATGGTCACTTTAATTTCTTAATTATAAAATGCCTTTTAAATAAGTTTACACAACAGAATATGGAAATGCTAAAAACATAGCTAAATGTGTGTTTGAACATTAATGACATTGTACTTTTAGAATGTGAGGTGTGAGGCTGCCAGGAAGGAGACTACAGTGGCTTGAAAAGAATAAGAAGCCCTCCGAAGCATGATAAAGCCACAGAAAGGAGGTGGATGTGGGTGGCAGGGAGAAAAGTAGAGAGTTTGTTTCTGGAGACGAGGCCACTCTCTGTTACCTCGTCTGTTTTATGACCACACAATAGCATGAAAGTAAAAAGCATCTAGGCAGTATTGAGATGAACACCAGGAACTTTGTACAACTTTCTAAATGGATTTTCCTGGAATTACACAGATCACTGAAGGTAGTAAACATTGAATCTAATCTAAGATTTTTTTTTAGATATTTTCTTTATTTACATTTCAAATGTTTTCAAAACAAAACAAAAAAAGCCAGGTGTGGTGGCACACACCTTTAATCTCAGCACTTCGGGGGCAGAGGCAGGTGGATTTCTGGATTTCTGAGTTCGAGGCCAGCCTCATCTATAAAGTGAGTTCCAGGACAGCCAGAGTTATACAGAGAAACCCTGTCTTGAAAAACCAAAAAAAAAAAAAAAAAAAAAAAAAAACAAAAAAACACACAAAAAAAACAAAAAAACAAACAAAAAAAACCCAACAACACAAAAACAAAAAACAAACCCACACATTTCAAATGTTTTCCCCTTTCCAGGTCTCCCCTTCAGAAACTCCCTATCCCATCCCCCCATTCTCTTGCCTCTGTGAGATTGCTCCCTCACCTACCCACTCCCATCTTCCCTCCCTGGCATTCTTCTACACTGGGGCATCGAACACTTTCAGGCCCAATGGCTTCTCCTCCTACTTATGTCCAACAAATCCATCCTCTGCAACAGATGCAGCCAGAGCCATGAGTGGCTCCACGTGTATTCTTCGGTTGGTGGTCCAGTCCCCAGAAGCTCTGGAGGTCTGGCCAGTTGACACTGTTGCTCCACCCTCAGCTCCTTTAGTTGCTTCTCCAACTCCTCCATCTGGATCCCGGGCTCAGTCCAATGGTTGACTGCAAGCATCCGCCTCTGTATTTGTCAGGCTCTGGCAGAAACTCTCAGGAGACAGCAGTAACAGGCTTCTGTCAGCAAGCACTCCCTGGCATCCACAATAACGTCCGGGTTTGGTGGCTGTGTATGGGATGGATCCCTAGGTGGGGCAGTCTCTGGATGGCCTTTCCTTCAGTCTCTGCTCCACATTTTGATTCCATATTTCCTCCTATGGCTATTTTGTTCACCCTTCTAAGGAGCACTGAAGCATCCACGTTTTTGGTCTTCCTTCTTGGGCTTCATATGGTCTGTGAATTGAATCTTGTATATTCCAAGTTTTGGGGCTAATATCCACTTTTCAGTGAGTACATTCCATGTATGTTATTTTGTGACTAAGTTACCTCACTCAGGATGATATTTTCAAATTTCATCCATTTGCCTAAGAATTTCATGAAGTCATTGTTTTTAATAGCTGAGTAGTACTCCATTGTGTAAATGTACCACATTTTCTGTATCCATTCATCTGTTGAGAGACATCTGGGTTCTTTCCAGATTCTGGCTATTATAAATATGGCTGCTATGAACATAGTGGAGCATGTGTTCTTATCATATGTTGGAGCATATTTTGGGTATATATGCCCAGTAGTGGTATAGCTGGGTCCTCAGGTAGTACTATGTCGAATTTTCTGAGGAACCACCAGACAGATTTCCAGAGTGGTTGTACCAGTTTGCAATCCCACCAGCAATGGAGGAGTGTTCCTCTTTCTCCACATCCTCACTAGCAACTGCTGTGACCTGAGTTTTTGATCTTAGCCATTCTGACTGGTGTGAGGTGGAATCTCAGGGTTGTTTTAATTTGCATTTCTCTGATGACTAAGGATGTTGAACATTTCTTTAGGTGTTTCTCAGCCATTTGAGTTCCCTCAGTTGAGAATTCTCTGTTTAGCTCTGGTCCCCGTTTTTTAATAGGGTTTTTTTTTGGCTCTCTGGAGTCTAACTTCTTGAGCTCTTTGTATATATTGGATATTAGTCCTTTATTGGATGTAGGATTGGTAAATATCTTCTCCCAAACTGTGGGTTGTCATTTGGTCCTATTAAGAATCAAAGATTTCTAACACCCAGACTTTATCAGCTGAATTTTGGTGTCATAAACACTAAACTCACTGCAAATTTCATGTATCAAACCTCCTCAAAGTAATTATAAGATAGAGCTTTTTATTCTCTTTCTCTCTTCCTCCCTTAGTGTACATTAATGATCTCTTAGGGGACAAAAGTTTGTAAATGACTGTCTTTACAGCTTTCCTAAAGTCCTTTGTGAGAGCTGCTGAGGGAGCCTAGGAGTTCTACTCCATAGACAGCTGTCTGAGGACTGCCTCACCATCGCTCCTTGGTGTGCTGTCTGCCCACCATTCTATTTGCCTGTGCCTGGTGCTTTCTGAAGAAGCTGTAAGAAAAAGGCCACCTGTCTGTTGTTTAGACAAAGGGACTAACTGCCTGGCAAAGGCTCTTGCCTTCTTCAGCTATGTATCCACTGAGTAGCTCCTTGTGTTTCTGATACATAACTTTGTAGCACACTCATTATCCTGACCATCTCCCTACCACATCTTCCAAACTTGAAAGAGGAAAGGAGAATAATTTTGCATGTCCATATGCATTAGTGTTCTATTGATATGATTAAAAAGCCATAACCAGGGCAACTTATTAAAGGAAGAGTTTAATTGGGCTTAGAGTTTGGGGCTTAGGTTAGCATTTTGATGGCAGAGTAAGGACATGCCAGCAGGCAACTGGAGCGGGAGCTGAGACCATTTTGATCCATCAGCAAGGAGCATAGAGCACATTTGCAATGACACAAGTGTTTGAATTCCCAAAGTTTGGCCCAGTGACATACCTCCTCATCATTTCCAAACAGTTCCACCTACCGGGGACCAGCTATTCAAACACATGAACCCATAGGAGTTCGTTCAAACCACTACATCATATATGTTTCCAGTCCTCCAGTATGCTGATATCACTGTCATTGCCATTACAGGCAATGCTTATCAATCCTGACATCCTACAGAAGAACCAGAAGTAAGGCCCCAGGCAAAAAGTAATGAGTGAGAAAGGGGCCTGGCCACTGCCTCTGTGTGGCAAGGAACATTCAATGCACAATACAAATGCCTTGGTAGCTCGTCCCTTTAAACTTCATGACCAGACTGCATCAGCAGTTGGATACAGGCCACAACAGTAACTTTCAACCTGTCTACTTCCCCTTGTGAAAGCAACACTTGAAATGAAAAGTTTCTAAAGAAGAGGTGACAAAGGAGATAAGTGATTGCTAAGAAAAAACAGCAATTTCAGTGGACCGTGGGGTTTTTGTAATTATATTAACTGCTTTTAGTTGAGCAATAATAACAAAGTGTGTTACTTAAAGACAAAGCAAGGACTTCAAGCTTAAAAACAAAGGAGGGAAAGCCAGGGCCAAGAAGTGGGAGTGGGTGGGTAGGGTAGGGGTGGGTATAGGGGACTTTCGGGATAGCATTTAAAATGTAAATGAAAAAACTAGTTAATAAAAAAATTGAAAAAAAAAAAAAAACAAAGGAGCCCTTGGATGCTTCCCCACTGGCTAGAAAAGTCAGATGCTGGTGAGAAAGCAGAGCACTGCAAGACTGAGAGAGGGGCTGGCTGCTCAGTTCTCTGACTTCAAGGTTGTCTCAAATAGCAACTGCTCTCAGCACCAGTCAGGACAATAAAAGGCAGACACATAGCTGGGTGTGGTGGTGCATGCCTTTAATCCCAGCACTCAGGAGGCAGAGGCAGGCAGATTTCTGAGTTTGAGGCCAGCCTGGTCTACAGAGTGAGTTCCAGGACAGCCAGGGCTATACAGAGAAACCCTGTCTCAAAAAACCAAAGGGGGGGGGAGAAAATTTGGACTGCATGGTGTGAAGTATACACACACACACACACACACACACACACATTTCATGATTGTGGGTTGCATTCATATTCTTAGAAACCCATTTCTAAAAATAACAATTTAGTTTTATTTCACATCAAAAATAGCCCAACAATCATCAATTCATTCATCCCATAAGCATCTCCTAAAACTTACTATATTCAAATGCAGAGAATGGAATAATGAGCACTGCATGAAAGAAATCCAGAGACTCATAAGAGGCGAGTGCATAGAAGGACACAGGAAGAGGAGAGGACAGTTCCATTGAAATAATCATCTACAGAGAATAGAGTTTGCCAGAACTCTGCGATTTGAAAATTAGCCCCTCCACACACTGAGAACTTGTTCTAACTTACAGGCATGGTACAAAACTTTTGACTTTCCATGTATACTAAGAATTCCAATATTCTCTGAAGCTAAGAGCTTTCCAGAACATACAAGTGAGCAGGAATCTAAGTGACTTTCCAACAAGCAATGAATTCAGATATCTGAAACTCAGTGATCCTCTAGTAAGATTGCTTTTTGTTCTATTTAACACCATCACTGTGAAAAGGCTACTAAAATGGCAAAGATGCATTTGGAGCTTAAACACAGGCAGAGCTGAAATGCTCACAGGACAGAGCTGAAATGCTTCAAGCAAGTCTTTCCCTGCAGTCTCAACAGCTTTTTCTCAGAAATGCTGGTACATACAGAACTTTCAGAGGAGGAGACAAGGTGGGCATCTTTCTTTCTACAACTGTATCTTTCCAGGAGAGAGAACCAATGATTCTCAGAACGTTCTTTGGCTTTTTACCCCTATGGCTGAGGCAGAGGCTCACATATCTATGTGCAAGGTTGCTCTCAGGACCAGAAAACCAGAGTCCGCTCATCAGCACACCTGTGACTGAAGTAAAATTTGTGTTGGGTGCAAGGAGTTCTCAGTTCAAACATAGCGCCTCCCCATTTGGCCCAAATAGATGTGTGCAGAATATACTTACAGCTTCCTTTTGCCATCTATTCTAAAGGAAGGCCTAAGATATATAAATATAGCATACATGTGTCACCTTGAGAAAGACACTGACATCCAAACAAATTAAAATAGCTAGCATTTAATTCCAAAAAACCCTGCCAAATTTTGAAACATTCGCTCTATTCTAACCGCAGGATCAAAGCTGTTGGCATCATATTCTGTATCTTATGGGGAGCTGTGGGTTTAGAAAGTGTTGACCACCCCACAACTAGGAAGTAAGAAAGTTGAGATTCACATTCCAAAGCTTCTCCTACTCACCTAAATTTAATACACCACTTTGGGCAATACCTCCAAAAGTTAAACTGTGCTTACCCTAAGGATGTATTCAAAACATACTCCTGTTACTAAGTGTGTCCTCCTGAGGTGGTTTGAATAGGTATGGCCCCCATAGACTCATGTATTTGGATGCTTGGCAGGTTTGAATATAGGAAGTGGCAGTATTAGGAGGTGTGGCCTTGTTGGAGGAAGTGTGCCACTGAGGGTGGGCTTTGGTATTTCCTGTGCTCAAGCTCTACCCAGTGTGGAATCCAGTCTCTCCTTGCTGCCTCTGAATCAATCAAGATGTAGAACTCTTGGCTCCTTCAGCAACATGTCTGCCTGCACACTAGCATGCTTCCAGACATGACCTGTGAAACTGTAAGCCAGCCCCAGTGAAATGTTTTCTTTTATAAGAGTTGCCTTGGTTGCCAGGCAGTGGTGGCACAGGCCTTTAATCCCAGCACTTGGGAGGCAGAGGCAAGCGGATTTCTGAGTTCGAGGTCAGTGTGGTCTACAGAGTGAGTTCCAGAACAGCCAGGGCTATACAGAGAAACCCTGTCTCAAAAAACAAAAACAAACAAAAAAACCCGAGTTGCCTTGGTCATGGTGTCTCTTTACAGCAATGAAATTCTAAGACACCTCCAAAAACTCTGTGGATAGAAAGTTGTTCACAGTGTAATGATGGTGAAGTGGTGAACCTTTAAATGTGGCTCCTCTTAAAGATAATATAAATAGGTCACTGGGTGTCCTTGGGTACTTTCTATTGTTGAGGCAAACAACATAATGAAAAGCAACTTGGAGAAGAAAGTTCAGTCCGTCTCACAGATCACACTCCATTATAAGAGGGAGCTGATGCAGGAACTGAAGCAGAGTCTAAGGAAGAGTGCTGCTTATGGGATTTCTCTTCATGGATTGCTCATCTTGCTTTTTCACACAACCCCCAAAACCTGCCCAGAGGTAATACACCCACGGCAAGCTGGGTCCCCACACATCAATCCTCAATCAAGAAAATGCTCCACAGATATACCCATGGTACAATCTGATCAAGGCAATTATATTCTTACTTCTATTCAATTTATATTCCTACTTCCGAGATACCCATGGCTTGTATTAACTTGATAAAATCCTAGCCCACACACTGGAGTACAACCTTTGGAAAAATTAGAGTTCTCAGAGAACTCTAGTTAGTTCCCAAGACAGTAAGTTTATAACTGGAATGAAAGATTAAAATACTTCGAAATAAATTTAACAAGTACAAGATTTATATACAAAAGGCTATTGTTTATTGCCACTATAAAATGAAGTAAATATATGAAGAAACATTCTATGTTTGTGAAATGAAGGTCCAAATACTGTTAATATAATAATCTTTCTTCAATTCTTATATTCATTCAAAGTGGTCTTTATTTTAAAAATCCCATCTGATTTTTGAAGCAATTGTCAACTTGCTCCCAACACTGTGAGGCCTGCAAAGCACCTAATGGAGCTAATACAGTGGAAAATGAACAGTGTTGGAGAAGCCATTTATGTAGTTTCAAAGTTTAGTGTAACATCACAAGGAAGCATGAGATGGTTTTAAGAAAAAGATGGACACCAGGATTTGACCAATGCTAAGACTTGATAAAGGTGCTTATACAATATGTTGGGGGAACTGATAATTTCTATAACAAATGTTTCTGAGGAAATTAGGCATATGTGTTCAAATGACACTAAGTAAATAAAAAGACAAGATTTGTAAGTCCAGTACCTTCTAAAGGAATTGTATGGGAAATGTATAAATATTTTTTTGACACTAGAAGCCCAGGCTGGCCTCTGACAAGCTGTGTAGATGAGAGTGAGTGTGAGTTCTTGGTCCTTTGCTTCCATCCCATTCTGGCATCGGTGGCAGGCACTGCCAGGACTGGCTTTGCACAGTTTTTACATTAAGACATACTAGTTATTAGTCAGATACATAGTGCTGTATCCCTTCATCTATTTAAAGTAACTCGGCAAAATTCACAGAGGCAGAGAAAAGCAGATACAAACAGTCTCAATAGACTTTATCTGTGTAAAACATATTTTAATACTAATCGAAGTTTCCCAGAAATAAAAACAACCTGAGCCTAGAGTGCCTCACCGGTGAATTCTCCCAACATTTGTAAAATAAAATTAACAATAATCTCTTGAACTCTTGTAAAAGCACAAAAGAGGAGAGAACACATCCCTATTCTCTCAAGCCTCCACTACCCAGATCAAAGTCAACAAAGGGATCCTGAGAAACCCGGAAGCAACATCTACTGTGAAGAGTGATCACCAGCCTTCACAACAACAACAAAAATGTGTGCTGGAAAACGAGCATCTTTCCCAGTAGATCCAAATCTTTCTCTGAGTTTTGATCGCTTCCTGTCTTCACTTTAAGCAATTTAATTATTTTCCATGCCATGACAAAACAGACATGATAGGGGTAATTGTAAATGTTCCTCAAACCCACTCATCTACTGTTACCTTAAAAAAAAAAAAAAAGGCAACGGTTTGTTAACCAGCATTTCATCTTCCTGTGTCTGCTGAAATTGCTGCATCAACTAGCACTGCTATAAATAAAGACCGTTCTGTGTAGAATCAGCTTACACAGACTACATAATGATTTGCAAGCATCCATATATGTACCTCATTCCCAAATAAGGAAGCCATTTGGTCTTTGACATACTTCCCGAAGTAACTGGAAGCCAATTTGGCTTCCAGAAAACTGAATGGTGTCTTTGACATATAGGGAGGCTTTTTTGAAGAATAGGGTTATTCTAAAGCATCCTATGGGGCACCATTTACCCCGCTTGCTTTCCTACATTGAAGGCAAGCTTACTTAGCATCCATATTAGAGCACTATGAGCACATAAATAAGAAGCTGAGGCCAAACAAACACTCAACCCAAAAGCATTGTGCTGTGCAGAAAACCACCAAAAGAGCTTACTTAAATATGTATGCTTGAGTCTTATTTAAGAGATTCTAATTTTGGAAACTGGATTCTGGGTATGGGAATCTGAGCAATCCTGGACACGCTACATGGAAGTAGTTGGTCTTCAGGTTTTTCCTCTATGTTTAAGGAGTAATTATGAACCAATGTGGATTCCCAAGAGGGCTCTGAGATGTAGCCCATATGTTTCACCTCACAGTTTAAGAACACCAACTATTCCAATGGACACAAGCATTTTTGTGAAGGATGAAAGGCAATTCAAGAATCTTTTTCCTCATTGAACAGAAAGACTAGGAAAGTAGATCTTGTCCTATAGAATCTGTAGGTTAGGGAATCAGCACATTCCAAAGCAATGACTCAGATACGGAGTAACTTTAGATCAAAGGCATCACCTTGTTCTTCAACATTCTAGGCCATACTATCTAGAATTAGGAGAGACTCCAAGGCTTGGTCAATCTGTGCTAGTTAAGAGATTGCAACCCCATGATACAGTACGGTTGAGAAGACTATCTTCAACTAAAGATTCTCCTCCCAATCTGTAAATCATTTCATACTGACTAGATTCAGGACCACTGCCTACAAAACAAGCAGGGCAGTGTCCACCTGAAACAAATTGGCACCAGATTTCACTATATTCATTCCCCACGCTCTTTTTTCTCTTTGACATGAATGTGCCAAAAACAATTGCATATGCACACACACATAAGCAGCTAGTTAACTGTGAGGATTTCAAATGTGATCAAACCTTTTAAAGGCAAAAGTAGTCTTTCTATATGTGTAACATTTGAGAATTCTATGATTCTCTTTTGTTTTGAACATCCAGTAGTTTAATGAAAGCTAGCTGAGTTGGAGTTTACTGCTTGGTACAAAGGAATTTTGTACAAATAATAATTCAGAGGATGAGTCATCTCTGACCCAGTGTTTTGACCGTATGCCAAAGGAGCACGTACGCCCGCTGAAGAGCTCTTCAGTATATGAGCTGAAATCTGATTGCACTAAAGATCAACTGCTAGTAGGGTTATTTGTACATGTTATTTGGGTCTCTTTTTAATAGTTGAGTATCTGAATGGTGGAAGATGTCATTACAAGGCCAATTTTACATTTGACTCTATATTCTATATTACAGTTCTTATTTATGCTCAATGGATACAGGCAAAGAACCAGAGGCATGGAGTATTTCCTGAGTCTTATGTTTCCCTCATGTCTACCCACACTCTGCATGCCTAAAGCCTTTAGTGCAACCTAAAGGCCTTCGCTGAACATCAACCTTCTTCATAGAAGGGTAAACAAGCCTCTGCTATTATGTGAGTTCCCTGCATACCAAACTATATTTTCCCTTGTGGAAAAATTTATTTTTTCATGAATAATTATGCAATGTCTTTTATTGCAAAGTTATAGGTTTCTTCAATTCCTGCTGTTCTGTGTGTATGAGGACAATAGTTGGTGGCTTTCTTTCAAGCAATAGGCATAACCTACGGAAACTCCATGTCCAGATCAAACCACATAACCAAATGAATGTCACAATAAAAGAAAATTATATTCAAATAATGCATAATGACTATCTAAAATTCATATCTATACCATAACTTTAAAATTCTCTATTGCTTGAAGCACAAAATCATCTGAAATCTTAAAAATATAAATGGCTTGATAATACTTGCTTTGTGCAGTTACTCTAAACATTTAGTGTAATAATTATTAATAAGTAATAATAAATAACAACATTTATGTTAATAAATATGAACTAAGTTTATTATTGTTAACGTTATTACTATTATTATTAAAGATATGCCTATTTCTAGAAAGTTCCTTTCACACATTAGATTCTTAACAAATCTCCAACTGAAATAAAAATTTTGGCCGTGTTTACTTGGCAATAGAATAAGTATTGATTGTATTAACTTAGCATCCTGTACTGGACAGGGGTTAGATGTCATGACAAGGTGCATTTATTAAAGTGCTATGAGCATTTCATTAAATTAAAGACACTTTAAGATAAGAAAAGCATATGTGTTTTTCTTCCAATTTCTCACTTATAAAATAGGCTTCCAACCAAATAAGTGCATCAGAATAAGATGAAAATGACATGGTGGGTTTCTGATTTTTGTACATCTGTCCTACATAGTGTCAAGGTAATCAAGAGTTCTAGGTGCTTATGGAGGAAATATTATTTCAAAGCTCAGAGCTTATCTGTGACTTCATACAGCTTTCCAAATCAGAGCTGTTTCTGTGTTTAGGAAGTACAACTCCAGCTAAGGAGAATACTTAAATTTAGACTGTGAAACAATAAGAATGCAGGCTTAGCATTTTCATGCTGAAAGGCAGTCTGCTAATGTATTCTCAGAAATTGCAATTACTAGCACTTTAATTCTGCATGATACCATGTGTATGTATATGTTTATATGTACAGCATTATAATATTTTATAAGTAGATTTTTGAACTCTCTGAGAACAGCATTTTCATCTTGCAATGTTCACCATTATTAAGAATGTTAAGAAAACTGTATTTATGACAAAGGAAGTTTTATATCTTTATTCCCTCTACAGAAACCTATTTTTTTTTTTTTTTTTTTTGGTTTTTCGAGACAGGGTTTCTCTGTGTAGCCCTGGCTATCCTGGAACTCACTCTGTAGACCAGGCTGGCCTCGAACTCAGAAATCCGCCTGCCTCTGCCTCCTGAGTGCTGGGATTAAAGGCGTGCGCCACCACGCCCGGCTTACAGAAACCTTTAACACACTTTGTTAGTTCTACTCAGATGGTCTCTATTATATAAGTCTAGAAAATTCTAATGATATTTAAATACATAAAAATCTTTAATACATGTTAAAATACATAATTTTAAAAAATATGTTCTCATACCTAATCTCCCCTTTTCAAGATACTTCAAAATATTTTTATGTAAAACTTAATGACTTAAAACTTAAAATGTGTGTGTGTGTGTGTGTGTGTGTGTGTGTGTGTGTGTATACACATGGGGTGGATGTATACACTAATATATTTGATTATACATATAATCAAATTATATATATATATATGCTTTGCATATATATACATATGTATACTTTGCAAATATATACATATACATATATATATTTTTTATAAAAAGTCATAGCCCCCCTCCAAATAAGTCATGTTACAAAACATAATGATCATACCCACTACTGTCTAACCATGACTTCCTATAGCTGTAATTCTCAAGTCTACTCACACTGGAGAAGCAAGATGCATGAGCACATGACTTTGTGGAAACAAAATGGAGGGAACCCTCACTCTGATAAGAATGTCATAGTAACTATTATTTTTCATTTTCACAATTTTGAATTCAACCAGAGGGAGTAGGGTTGTCTTAGTAGAGGATGGCCTGCCTGGTCTTGTTTGTAATTCTGTATAAGAATGCCTAAAAGTATATAATTTATAATGAACAGAGATTTATTTCCCAGTTTCAGAGGTTGGGAATTCTAAGACAGAGGAGCTAAGATATGACCAGAACTTTTATCCCCTATTATCTCGATGGCAGAAAGCTGATGAGAGAGAGAGAGAGAGAGAGAGAGAGAGAGAGAGAGAGAGAGAGAGAACACAGGCAGCTGGAAGCCCTAATTAATTAGCATTCACCCACCCCTGAGACTGTGTTTCCCATGACCTAAGCTCCTCCCATCAGATCCTCACAATTCTGCTGTCTGAGAATTAAGTTCCAGTATATGCCTTCTGGTGAGCAGTAGGTCCTCCTCGGAAGGAGGTAGAAGTTTGAAGTAGGCAACACCAAGGCCTTCGGGAAATTAGAAAGTGGACTCATGATGTGCTCCAGATATCGAGTATTCGTAGTGTTCCCAGACATAATCACAACCAGATAAGCTATTCTTCTGCAGAAAAGACTCCTAGACTCACTGAAAGAATATTCTAGACAAACAAATACACACACATATAGATACACACACCAGTAAAAGCTTTGCTCACACCTAATAATAGACCCAAATGTCACCATCAACAAAGGAAAAATTCTCAGAAAACCCACATGCCACATTGTTAGGCATGTGCAAGGAGACAACATTCTTTTTTTTTTTTTTTTCCATTTCATTCAATTAACGCTGGAAAGAACCACATGAGCTTATCAATATCTGACTGACTTATTAAGATGGAAATCCTACACAGCTCAACCTACTAATTATAAAGTTTCTATCATGGACAGGACACATAAGAATGATATCTTCACAGAAGAGCAAAGCAGAGAAACAGCAAAATCCTTACAGTTTCACAAAAATCAGAGAAAGCATGTTATTTAAGGCTCCCTTAAGGTGATGATGCATTTATTGCTTGGTGTGGTGGCATAATCAAGGGAGAAAATAAAAACAAAATATGACAACAGATGAATATGTTTACATACAAAAGCTTCTATAAAACAAGAAAAATACAAGTCATACAAGTCACAAGCAAGTGACTTTACGAGACAAGTCCCCAAAGGAAATAAACAAAATTACCCATAAGTAATTGGCAAGTGGGGAAAAGGCTCTCTTAACAGAATCAACACCAAGGGAATGAAAAGGCTTCAACACAAAAAGACAAAGAATTAGAAAAAGAGGAGGACAGATCAGGGACTAGAATGACATAAGCCATTCAGCAACTTGATCTGGAGGCACTTTCCGGTATCCGTATATACACACACTCAGCAGATGAATGTATAACAGCCTTTGTTATAGCGTGGGATGGGTACTTTATAAAGAGGTGAGTGTGAATGGCCTGCGTGCTTGTCTACCACTTTCAAATATGTACGGACAGGGAAGTCAGTAAATAGCTGTAGAAACGTAATTTTAAGAAATCTTGAGGTTAGGAAGAGTCGCCCCGCAAATCAAAGTTAGAGGCTGGGAAGACAGGAAAGGACACTGCTAACTATTGCTTACTAATGTTTGATTTTTTTAAAAAGTAATGGGTACATTAATTTGATGGGAATTTTTAAATATTAAATGGTTAATGATTAAATATGTGGTGGCTTCCATAACCCTGAGAAGATGGCCTCCTGGAGGTCCCCCGGTGGCCGCTTTCATTCTGCTAGCCCAGTAACTACCTTCTTCTGCACTCTGAACCCTTTTTCCTCTTACACTGTGAGTCCACACAGTTCAAGGCCTTACACTCCTCAGTTATTCTAGCAATGACTTATGACTCAGGTCCAATCAACCATGGTCTTAGTCTTTAGACATGGGAAATTTTTTTCTTATAGAAATAGATGAAAAATCTACTGGGGCCAGGGAGTGTTACCCTCTCCCCCCAAAAAAATATTCTAAGGAAAGTCTGAAGGAAAGAAGTGTGCTTTCCTGGAGCCACTAAGAGAAGGAAGTAGAAAGACACCTAAACCTTGACTCCATGGAGGCCTCAAGTTTGCCTGGTCTTAATCAATAAGGTACTGTGGGAGAAGAGTGGGCAAGCCCTGGACTGCTCAAGTGCAAAGCAGATTTGCTATAAGTTAATTGTGTCATCAACCTCCTCCTAATCTACAAATGGGAGTAGTGAAGGTGCCAGGATTAATTAAATTATTTAATGTGTATAATACACATACATATGCACATAATTCTGTATGGGTAAGAATGCATAGGCATATAGCTTAATATATACAAATTAATATAGTAAAAATCATTCAAATGTCTATGCAAGGTCCAAATATAGTTTTATTATAAGTGATTAAATTCCTCTTTTCTTTAAGTCAGTCTGAGTTTTCTGACAGTTGGCACCTCAAAGAAAAGCCATACAACCCACTTGATAGATTTATGCATCATCACATAAACATAAGCACTCATTATCATAAAAAGACTTTTTAAAAGTAATTGAAAAGGTAGAGAGTTATTTTAAGCCTTAAAATTAGTATTATCATTGCCCTAACATATAACAATATAACATATAACACTGTGAAAAGAAAGTAATAATATAAAATTTCACAAAATAAAAATGAAGGATAATGTAACAGTTCCATTCCCAAAGTGTAAGAAAATGCATTAATAATAGACTACTTTTCCCAGTGATACATCCAAATGTTATTACTCAGTGTTGGCTAGTGTCCCGTGGACTGATGAAAAAAAAAAAAAAAGGTATAAATAGGAAGCAATTCAGTCATAATAAAAATAAGCATATTTTTAGAAATTGACCTAAGGTCATAATTAAGATTGTGCACAAATGTTCTTCTTAGTCTTACTGGCTTACATTTATATGAAGAAACAACTGAGAAATGAATATTCAAAAGTGGAATTCATTAAAGTCTGTATGCTCCAATATTATATTCAGTCATTTACGAGCTGAGGTAAAGTATGGATATGGATGGAAGACAATTCACAATTATGAAATGAAATAAATGGCTTACCCAAGTTCGCAGTGTAAGCCTGTTCAATTGTATAGACATGTGCATATGTACGTGGAATGCCTAGCAGACTAAATGCCAAACAATAGTAAACACTGCAGTCTACCTTAGCCAAAAGGCTGAGAACTGAAGAGTAAAATCTCTAAAGAACAGAATTCTGAGATTCCTAATCTGTTGGATTTAGTTCCTACTTACATGTAAATTTCACTCTTCTTCCAATGAACTCTAAGTTTTAATAACAAAATAACATACTTTTAAAATTTGTAGAAAGCTGTACAGTCATCTCTGAGAGTCATTATACACTAAGGCACTTGCAACCCAACTATGCTCAAGCCTTTGAGTGGAACAGAGCTGGGAAGAAAGACAGCCTTCATTAACAACATTTGCTTTATCCCAGAAAGGAGCAAAGGGTCTGCTGAACATGTCTGGCATTCAATTAATGAAATGGGGTGTCTGCTTTGGGAGAAAGAGACCAAAGAAGTAGATGATGGACCAACTGGAAAATCCAACAAGCACAGTTGCCAGATGGGCTTTGCTGGCAGCTGCATCCCTTCCTGCCCACCATAACCCAGTGCCTGGCCAGGTTCAAAGAGGGGACAGAACCCCTCCTCTCAGACCCTTGGTGTCTTAAGTCCTTCTTGCAATACCACAAGCATAGTACATAAGCAATGGTCTCAGGGAAGAAAAGAAGAGACTTGAAGCCCTGTGGAAGGAACCATGAATTCTCAGTTATAGAAGAGTGGACACTATCCTCAACTGCAAACATAATATACATTTGGTTCAACAGTTCATACAGGCCAGGACACTGTCAGAAACATTACAGTTCCCTTCATTTGTCTGGACCATATTAACAGCTGGTGACCTAGATTAATATGTGAAAAAGCAGACCATATCACAAAATTACTTCACAGATGGAAAGCCGAGTCGGTGAAAAGCAACAGACTTAAGTGATTATTTTAGGGGTGGGGGAGGGGGACTACAAGTGGGTGAAATAAAATGTGGGGAAAAGACGACAAAGTCTTGTCCAAATCTCGTGTTTGGCAAACATCTGCCATCTGGCTATTATCTTGAAAGCATTGGGGGGGACAGACAGAAGGGGACAAGTGGCTTGGCTAATTCAGCTTCCGAGGGAGTGGCAGGAGGTTCCTGGAGTTCCCGATGAGCTCGAGTAGATATTAAAAGCAATACAATCCTCTTACAGTGCTAGGAAGGTGCTTGTGTGCAGGGAGGGAGGATTGCATACAGCCACTGAACGTGAACCTGGGAGATTTGGTGCTCCTGGGCTCAGTCGTGGGGGCAGCTTGGAGTGGGGGCAGCTAGAAGTTCTAAGGAGGGTAAGTGCTATCAGAGGAACGAGGACAATCTGATTTCCAGAAGAAGAAAACACCAGACATCCTCATTCCAGGGACAGAAATTGATGCCATATGAAGCAAATACAGCGAATTTACCACTAGCCCAGGTTCACTTTCAAATACAATGTTCAAGCTCCAATACAAACGTCCTTTGCTTGGGACAAACGAAGACCTCATAGAGGGATCAGATATAGTAATCAGGGAAGCTAGGAAGCCCAGTGCCTGTAAAATGCACTACACACACAGAGAGACGCTCCACTATCCAGAACTGGGCTAGCTATGGATCACATCGTTCCGGAAGAGACATAAATTACAATAGCTAATTTACAAACACTGCAACCTCGGCGCCTCTGATAGGAGTAGATTTTGTTTTGCTACTTCTCAAGCAGAGAAACAAGCATTTTGTGCAGAGAACTCTGAGGTCGAGCTTGTTTGTTTTTGACCTTCCAGAGGGCATTGGCTTCAAAAACCGACACGGATACTTAGGGAGAAATGTGCATTCTCTGGAACTCGAGTTCACCACTGTACTAAGGTGTTGGTTGTTTATTATACATCCCATTGGTCCATGCACATCTGGGGTATCTTCTTTGCTTAAGTCGTTCATTTCGACCGACCTCACTCAAATAGCCACAACACCCCCACCCATGAAGAGATGCGACAATCTCCCTCCCAGATCTGCGGTCGTGGACGCCTGAGCTGCTTGCGGGAGAGCCTGAGCTCAGGAGGTGCGGGCGCGGAGAGATGGAGGCGCCCAGGGATGTGGACGGCTCGGGGTGCAGCCAGAGAGCAACTGCACCTGCCACCCCTGGTCCCAGGAGGCGTGCCCAGGAGAGCGGCCACCCTGGGAGGGCTCTGGGAGTCTGTAGCACTCAGTGCCAGGAGGGGCAGAGGTCTGGGGGTTCCCGGTGAACCCTCTGCGGGGCCGAGCCCACGCTGCCTGAATGGATCCTGCCCGGCTGCAATCGCTGAGAGCCGAGACAGGGGAGTCCTCCACCCGGCGCTTGCTCGGGCTCCGCAGCGCGCCGCACCTGAACCCGCGGCCCTGCAGCGCAAGGCCAGCACTGCCATCGGCTCCCGCACCGCCTCGAGTCACCTGCCCCGCAGCCCGCCGCCCTCTGCTGACCTTTTCCTGCGCGCGGTTGAGCCGCTTTTGCACGTTTTTGGCGAAGATGCCCGTCTTGATGTCGGCCATGGCTGCTGCGGTCCGCAGAGCTGGAAGAGCAGAGCGCGCAGCGAGCCGGCGGCGGCACGGAGGAGCCCAGGAAGAGAAGGAGGAGGAGCGGGAGGAGGAGCAGCTGAAGCGTGAGGAGCAGAGGAGGCAACGGGTGAGGGAGGGGCGCGGCGACAGGACCGGCTTAAAGAGATAGAGCGGATGTGCGGCCGCTAGGGGTGACAACGCCAGTAGTGAGGTGCATGGAAAGAGAGAGAAGAAACCAAAGGCCAAGGGTCCACCGTGATGGAGGATGTGGTCAAGAAGTGATAAAGATGGAAGACTTGCCTCAATCCCAGGGTCTGGAGGCAGCTGAGGGTGGGAGGGGGCAGGGCTAACAGGAGGTTTGCAGGGAGGAAAGTCGGAAGACTGATTCTGTACCCCCTGTTAAAGAACATGAGGAGGTGGGGAGGAGTCTGTAAGGCTCTAAAACACCAAATGACTGCCCCGTCAAAACACCTTGAGTGGAGAAGGAATGAGTCCATCCACCCTTCAGAGACTCAAAACTGTGTAGGATGGGGAGGTGAGGAGAGGATGTAGCTGGAAAGTCCCTGCAGGGCAACTTGGCCAGAGAAAAGGAGTAAAGAGGCCACTGTGACACTTATTGAAATTTGAATATGAGGCTTGCGAGAGGGAAAGCCAATGTTCAGAAGGGTCAGTTTGGGGTTTTTTTTTGGGGGGGGGGGTTGAGACTAAAATCTATGTGATCTTGCTGACTAAGCCAACTATGTAGTTAGTATAACAAGTTATAATTTCCTTGTGCTGAGAGTCAACATACAAAGTTTACAGTCTAAGTTGCTAACTACGGTCTTAAGCCTATCTCCCCTTGGTTGTTCCTCTGTGCCACAAATCTTAGCTAAAGGACAGATCCACTCTCTCACAGTAGTCTCTGCTTCAACCCGGGGCTGACTCTCCAGCCACATGACAGATCAAGGGCTCTCTTGATGTGCAAAGCAGAGCCTTGCTCTTGGTTTCTGCTTATATCCACCCAGTGGGCCTCATCTAGGCCTGTGCCGGGTTCTCCTGAGTGAGTGATGTCACTGGGTTCTGGCTATCAGGTACAGCCTTGGGTGTAGTGGGGTTCCTGGCTAAGCTATTTTTACATACCTAGAAGATTTTTTTTTCTCTCTATGCTCATTACAATGGCTGTCCTGAAACTTGTTATGTAGACCAGGCTGGTCTCAAATTCACACAGATCTGCCTTCCTCTGCATATCTGTGGGATTAAAGATGGCCCCTTTTGACAGTCTTAACAGAAAGATGTGGTCCTCTGTGCACCTGGCAAAGGCTAAGCAGCAAAGGAGCTCCAGAGTCCTTGGACAATGGTCAGACTCCTCATTCTCAGGTTCATTCAGGGTTCCATGAGTAGAGGAAGAGAGGTGTCATCCAACAATCACAAGTCAGAGGTTGAGCAGGCACCAAAACAGGGGAATATCCTGCTCCCCTTCTAAAGTTACTTAGGTGTTCCCTCTGCTCAAACCAGTCCCTAGTATTACTCTTCTGTGAGCTATTGTTCCAGTGTCTTGGGTTTGGAACGATGCTGTTGCCATTTGAATGCATAAGATGTGGTGTAAGCCCAGTGTGCCAGCTGGAGGGCTCAGCCTTGGCAAGTTAGGCAGGCTTCATACTTTGTGCAACCCTCTAGAGCCAAGGAGCAAACTCAAGTGCCCTGATATTAAAATTAAATAAAAACAAACAAGCAATGGCTATGGAGAAGCCACGTGCAAAGGGAAGGGTTTTAAGTGCATTGAAGAGGGAAACACAAATGTCCCAATTATTCAACCACCTTCCTGGCTGAATACACACACACACACACACACACACACACACACAGAGAGAGAGAGAGAGAGAGAGAGAGAGAGAGAGAGAGAGAGAGAGACTACCAAGCCCTGCAGAAGAGCTGACCAGTGGATACCAGTCCAGAATATAGAATGGTAAATAAACTCCATTGTTTCATAAACAGTAAGCACCTTGAATAGCTAATCTGTTTCCATGACTTTTCCTTAGGATTATCTGTCCAATTTGCCTAGTAATTAATTGAGTCCCAGGAAACAAGACTCTTGATGCTAAAATTGGGAGGCATTGGGCAAAGCAAGAGGGGTTGGCTCCCCTATTTGGAGCATTCCACATAAACAGAGTTTACCTTGTAGAGAAATAAGGAGAAAGCTCATTTTTGCACTTGGTCAACATTCAGGGACAAAGACATCTCAGAAAGCTGGAAATTTTCATAAGCTCTCTCTAGTGAAGGAAGAGGGATTCAGGACCTAAGCTCTGCCCTGAGGTATTGACTGAGAATACAGCCTAACAATGACAGAGAAGACCAGAATGCACTAGAGTTTAAGTTCCTGGTCACTCTTGCAATATTAGTGCCTGCACCCTCTCTGCTCTGGCCGTGAGCTTATCTCAACTCCCCCTGTAGATAGCAATGTTCTCTCAATACAAACAGGGAAGAGTCATTTCAACTGTGAGCTGTCCTCTTCCCAAAGCTATCAGTCCTCAACAAAACCACCCTTTGTCTCTCTGGCAGTTATCTTCCCACCGAATTCTTGGACCTCAGAATATATCACTTGAAATAAAAGGTCAAATTATTAACATTTCTCATGATTTGGGTGTCCAATTCTAGCTCTGTCCCAGGAGTCTTGTAATTTCTTGGTAAGTTCATCTGAAAGACACGCTGGGTATCTTATGTTAAACAGTTGTTAGGTGCACACTTATCACAGTTTACTAACTTAGAGGTAGATGGATGCCTATTTGCAAGTTGCTGTGAGGCTCATTCTAGGCACTCTGGAATGCTGACAAGCACTTTAGCTGGTGCTTAGGTTTTGTAAATAGTTGTTGAAAATCCCTAGACTGATCATGAGCTCTCTTGCCAGGCATGGTGACAGAGATCAGACACTCTTTAAAAATAGTGAGCTGGGGTTCCTGGATTATTTTCCAGTTTCACATTAAAACTTTACCTCTTGGAAGCTCACAGTCAGCTATTAGATGGAACACAGGGTTCCCAAGGAAGGAGCTAGAGAAAATATCCAAGGAGCTGAAGGGGACTTCAACCCTATAGGTGGAAGAATAACATGAACTAACTAGTATCCCCTGAGCTCATGTCTCTAGCTGCATATATAGAAGAGGATGGCCTAGTTGGCCATCAGTGGGAAGAGAGGCCCCTTGGTCATGCAGACTTTATATGCCCCAATACAGGGGAACGCCAGGGCCAAGAAGTGGGAGCGGGTAGGTAGGGGAGCAGGGCCAGGAGGGGGGAGGGTATAGGGAACTTTCTGGATAACGATTGAAATGTAAATGAAGAAATTATCTAATAAAAGTTGGGAAAAAAAAAAAAAACCTTTACCTCTGACTCTACCTCCTCTGTCACTCCTTCTAGGTTTGATGCTTCCGCCCGTGGTAGAACAGTTCTGGAATGTCACTGGCAGCTTCCCTTACCACAGGAGGTTTCTGACAGTTGGATCATAGCTTTGATAGATTTCTTGTTCTTCTGTGGTCCTTCTCGTGGAGGACACAACAACTGCAGGTGCTTTGACCTCTGTTGGTACAGGATGATTAAATATTAGGTGGGATGTGTTTGCCCCATCTAGCTGTGTAGTTTATGTTCATTTCAGTTGAGTTCTGAGTTCATTGTGCATGCATTTTGTGAATTGAGAATTTGCTAATATAAATCTGACTGAAAAATCACAAGCCTTTAGAGTTCTGATTTTACAGGATTACTGGAATTTGTGACAGCTAGCCACAGGGGGTAGATGGTTGAGAATATGAGCAAAATACACAGCAACAAAACAGCGAGATGGGTGGTCACTGCTTGGGATTAGCCATGGAGGTGATGAGGTTACAGGGGCCAGAGAGTAGCCAGCGCTAGTGCAGGATGGTACCTTTTTAAATATTTCCCGCAACACAGATCTGAAAGATAATATATTTTATATTAAAATGTTAGTTGATGTAAAAATTTAAAGGACTTTAGTACAACAAATAAAAATTATTTTTTGTAAAATAAAACAAAACAATACAATCTCTAAACCTGGCATACCAGAGGTGTATCAATGTTTACAGAGTAGATGAATCTGTTTTACCAAATATTGTAATGCAGGCAAAAGAAATCTTCAAACTATGTGTGAAGGTGCAGCCTGGTAGATTTCCCATGATGCTACAGGAACAAAGAAAAGTATGTAGGTCAAGTTCCAGGTCTTGAAGCATTTTATGTTGCATAGTGGTGTCTTTTTTTATAATCGTAAGGCTTAAATATTCTAATAATATGAGCATCTTGGTGTAGAGGGTGTTGGATGCCCAAAAACACTCATGAGGCCAGCACTTTACTCCACAAACATCCCCAGTGCCTTTCTCAGAACCACAGAACTCCCTATAGCAGGTGCACGGTAATAACACAAGAAGGTCTCAGTGGTTTCTTGTAATATTCAAGTGGTGAGACTGTGCTTTTATGCATATAGTCTTCACTCTGACACCACTGGGAATAACCACAGTTTTCTAACTACTTACGTCTTTTCTTCATATAGGTAAACCACTTCCTTTCTCAACCAGTCAAGGAAAAATGCCACTCACCCAAACAATTATAGCTTACTGTTTATGAAAATTTAACCACAGTTCTTTCCAATTTCTGAAGTAAACCTACATATATAATTATTTTATATCAATTTATCCTGTAATGTGAGAATATAAAATAGTTTTCAATATTTATACAAAGTTTTCAAAAAGCTATCACTTCAAACTCCAGATCTTCACCCATAAAATACAGAATTCCATACCCAATCTTTATTTCTGATTCATGTTTTTCCTTTCTAAATTGGGTGATGACTCAAAATGTGGATGATGATAGGTTTTGATAATGGCCAAAATCAGTTTAGAGTTATAGTTATCACAAGTCATTTTACATATGTTTAATAGTCAGCTCCTGATTTATAAAGTTTAATTAATCAGTTTTACCAAGACACTGGAGGAAGTAAATGCCTAATTGTACTTTACCTTCCTCTGGCTGTTTGTCAATACTCAATAGGTATTATAATTCTGTATTTGTTGTGAGTTTATTAGTTACTTCTTTCTAATTATGGACTTTTTGATGTCCTTTTATAGGTACTTACAATAATATTCTATCTACTCCCTCAGACAAGCATAACAAGAATTCTGAGAAGACTGGCTTCCAGGCAACTAGGATGAGGGTCTCAAAGCCCACCTCCACAATGACGCACCTTCTCCAACAGGGCCACACCTTCTAATAGTGCCACTCCCTGGGCTGAGCATATACAAACCATCACAGTAGTCTTCAAATTAGGCCAACCACCTATAATGTGACCCCATGTTATATTCTAATTCAATATTGCCTGCGTCACTACACTTTTCCCCTTTTCTAATTTTAATAAGTCTCCCAGATCATTTCTTAGCTACATTGATAATGTACCACTTATGACAAATGGTAAGTAAGAGCCAAGATTTGCTTTTGACAGATAGCCACTGGTCATTGGAGGGAAAACTCTATTAAACTTCCCAATAACTCTAATGTATTTCAATACTATGTTTGCTGTGTTATGCAACACAGATGCAAAAAAAAAAAAACCCTCCTCTGGCTCAGACAAGTTACTTGAACATCACTTAGTATATTATAAGCCAAATGAGAGGTCATGGAATTAAATAAAATCAAAGTTCTAATCAGCCACAACACTTTCTGAGGAACGATGAGCTCTTTTGAGTACTTTATATTACTTTCTCCACAAATAAGCTATTAAAACCCCCTGTACAGAGTGGGAAATGGCACATTTGTGCTGCTGAGGGCCCCTTTTTACTTGTTTGGACAGTGGCCTATTTTATCAGAAGTCATTTTCCAGCTTGAGCAAGTCTCAGTGTTTAACAGTTTACTATCAATTTAAACTTCTTTAAGATATTTACTTTTCTATACCCAGATTCTCATCAGCTTAGGCTGAAATTACATATTAATCTGCTCATCTTATATATACCTGAGGTCAAAATGCTTGTCATAGAGCTAACCTACCAAACACCACAGTTTCGTGTCGTGGTAAGTGTTGGTACTTATTCCTCAGAGGAGATGAATGGGAGTCAACTGCTTGCCAATATGCATATCTCCATAAAGACTTCTAGCATGTATCATGACTCTGAGAAAAGATCCAAATTCAAGTCTGAACTAGAGTTCCTATTGAATGCGTATTTCATGCCATCTTTAAGTCAAAACTCACACTTAACTAAAAACTTTGTAAATCAGGCACTGCCCATGTTGCCAAAGACTCTGATTAGGGGAACTATTTTAAATTAGATTTGCCTGTGTCTGCCAGGAGGTGGGGTTGTATACCTTTCACCCCAGCCCTTGGAGGCAGAGGAAGACAGATTTCTGAGGTCAAACCCAGCCCAATCTACAGACCAAGTTCCAAGACTACACAGAGAATTCCTATCTAGAAATAAACAGTTAAATTTACCCATGTCTGTATCTTTAGAGGAATATAGCCACAATGTGTACTCACTTTCACTATATGCTTACCCTAAACTGCTGACTTCTGCCTATCATCCCATTTTCCAACTCCACAACCCTTCTGAAGACACCAGTGGAGCTCTTGGAGCTGTAGTCATAGTTACAGCAGAGGCCTTGCCTTCGTCATAGGATTCCTCAACACAGTGCCCCTCATTCTTAGCTCTCACTTCAGCCAAAGGTGTTGAGGTCATCTCATCTAGATTCAGAAGGCCTGGACTGATTATTGTTTTCTTGGGTTTGTTCATTTGTTTGTTGCTGTTGTTGTTGTTGTTACTTTGATTTTTGTTTGCTTGTGTTTAATATTATAAAGACATGCTTCCTTTCCTTAGGGAATGTCTCTTCCTATTGCAGAAGCCACACTAGGTACCAGCTACTCTGCAATGACCTCACTCTTCTCTTGAAAACCCAGAACCTGTTTCTGGCTTAGCATTAGCAGCATGGCAGTCAATGGCGTTGGGTAGAGAAGAGAGGAGTCCATCCTGTTGATGCTACTCCATTTGTTGATAGGCCAAGACTGAAGCTCAGACTTCCAGAGCCTTATCTAAGACAGAATCTGTTGTAAATAGATTCATGTTTCCTAAGCAGGAACATTGAATCTTTACAAATGATACTTTTCCAGGCAAATTATTTGGATATAGGATCTGTACACATATAAGAGATATATTTAAATTAGTTCATGGTAGAGGAAGGTGACTCTCCAAAGTGACTGATGTCCAGATGAGCAAAGCCACAGAGACATACATACACTGAGAAGACAGACAGAGGGGAGAAGGCTTCATAATGACAGACAGGGCTGGAGTTCGTCTGCTTCCTAAAGAACTCTATAGCTCAAGTGTTCCTAGCCTCACTAACAAATCAGTGTTACATGTGTGATCTTTGGAACTGTGAGAGGACCAGCATCTATTTTTAAATCCATCCAGTAAGCATTATTTTTATATGGCAGGCTCCAGAAACTTATATAGTATGCAAGTATTTTCCTCAAAAATAGCAGATCAGAAAATTAACTCTCAGTCCCAAAAACTTACATCATTTTAGACTAGATGTAGTCCTAGAATAAGGACTCTAGTATGGAGAAGGAGCTGTATTCCTCTGTAGCTTTCTTTTGAAACTGTGGTTTTTGTTTATTTTTGAAGTGTGTCATTTGACATTATTGTTGTTTTAATTAAATGGAAAAGAAAAAAGAAAGTAGCTATGTAGAGAACCGGTTGCCAGGTAGTTCTTGGAAAAAGACTCTGAGATGGGCCGTCAGGACAAGCTGATGAAGGAGCAATGAGTCAGTGAAGAGAAGGGGGAGAGTGTTCTCCTGAGAGGCTCTGCCAGTGCCTGACAAATATGGAAGTGGATGCTCACAGCCATCCATTGGATGGAGCACAGGGTACCCAATGAAGGAGCTAGAGAAATACCCAAGGAGCTGAAGGGGTTTGCAACCCCATAGGAGGAACAACAATATGAGCTAACTAGTACCTCCAGAGCTCCTTGGGACTAAATCACCAATCAAAGAAAACCCATGGAGGGACTCATAGCTCCAGCTCCATGTGTAGCAGAGGATGACCTAGTTGGTCATCAATGGGAGGAGAGTCCCTTGGTTCTATGAAGGTTCTATGTCCCAGTATAGGGGAATGCCAGAACCAGGAAGCAGGAGTGGGTGGGTTGGTGAGCAGGGGGAGGTAGGAGGGGATAGGGGGTTTTCAGGGGGAAACTGGGAAAGGGGATAACGTTTGAAATGTAAATAAAGTTAATATCTAATAAAAAAAGAAAAAGAAAAGAAAGAAAGAGGAGAGTGTTGGGCAGAGGAAGGGGAAGAGGTCGGCTGGTGTGCCAATTCAAGCCCTGACAGCACAGTCCACAATGTGACGATGCGATCAAGAAGAATCCGGGTCTCAGCTGAGTGTTCACATCGTTCGGGTAGCTGTGTTGCAGAGCCCATGCTGAGGGGGTTGACAGGCAGAGGCTGCTGTGGACAGGTGCAGAATCCTGTCTTTCAGAGGTCTGCCCCCTTCTTTATGTAGCTGAGATGTAGTGCTCACAGCACGTAGGAGACAGGTGCTTTGCAGTTCCTACAAAATACCATATTTTGTCTCCTCCCCATTCCATGCTTTGATACCTTCTAACCACACTGAGATGTATCTCAAGCTACCTTATGACTGACCTGGCTGTACTCGGAAAATCCAGACTTTTTACATTTGAGCATGGACCATCTATTAATCCCTGCCCTGTGAGAGTTATTCGGGAGTGTACCCCAAAGCTTCTCCATTAGAATTGTCCATTTATAAAAATTCTTTAGAAATATACTTTGAGAGAACAAAAATATCCTGTTCCTTATCTAGCACTCCTTACTCCAATCAAGAAAGTAAAATGTTTTGACAAACCTGTTTTCACCATAAAGGGTTTAGGGAAAACAAAACAAAACCTCTTCAATGTTGCAATGTTGAGAGTCAGCACTACACTGTAGGAAGCAGGTTTCCCCTTTTCATTTACCTCATATATTATCTCCTAATCCACACATGGTCTTGGATTTTTATTTTTTAATCTATTTTTTGTTTACTTTGGAACTCAAATTATCTCAGATCTGACTAGTAAGAGTGACTTTTAAGTTTTTAAAATGCACATCCTCTGTGGAGAAAGAGGAACACTCTGCCATGGCTGGTGGATCGGTAAGCTGATACCCAAAAGATGCTCCAACATATAATAAGGACACGTGCTCCACTATGTTCATAGCAGCCTTATTTATAATAGCCAAAAGCTGGAAAGAATCCAGATGTCCCTCAACAGAGGAATGGATACAGAAAATGTGGTACATTTACACAATGGAGTACTACTCAGCTATTAAAAACAATGACTTTATGAAACTCTCAGGCAAGTGGATGGAACAAGAAAATATCATCCTGAGTGAAGAAACCCATTCGCAAAACAAGATGCATTGATAAGTGGATATTAGCCCAAATGCTCACAATGCCCAGGATACAACCCACAGACCACATGGAGCTTAGGAGGAAGGAAGACCAGGGTGTGGATGCTTCAGTCCTGCATAGAGGGGGGAAAAGGATGATCGTGGGAGGTGGAGGGAGGGGGCACCTGGGAGGGAAAGAGGAGGGGAGGAAGAAAAGGGAGTAGGATCAGGTCCTGGAGGGGATAGGAGAGAGGTACAGAGGCTCAGGACATCGAATAAAAATATGTATCAGTTGGGGATGAAGAACTGGAGAAACAACAGAAGGTCTCAGACACCACGGAAGTGAGAGGCTCCCAGGACCCAACCGGGATGAATTTAGCCTAAATGCACGCCGCGAAGGGGAGATAGAACCTGTAGAAACCACCCCCAGTAAATAGGCACACCCCACCCCACCCCCACCCCCAGTCGAGGGATGGGGCCACCCACCCATCTCAAAGTTTTAAACTCAGAAATGTTCCTGTCCAAGGAAAGACAGAGACAAAAAGTGGAGCAGAGACCTAAGGAAGGGCCATCCAGAGATGGCCACATGGGGACACCCCACATGGGGACACCAAACCCCTACATTATTGCTGTTGCCAAGAGGTGCTTGCTGACAGGAACCTGGTGTGGCTGTTCCCTGGAAGGTTCTGCCAGCAACTGACCAATGCAGATGCAGATGCTTGGTTACAACTAGCAGACTGAGCTCAGGAACCCTGGTGGGGGATCTGATGGAAGGACTGGAGGAGCAGAAGGGGATTGCAACCCCACAGGAAGAACAACTTCAGCTGGCCGGACCACCCAGTGGTCCCAGGGACTAGACCACCAACCAAGGAAGAGTACAGGGAGCGATCCAGGGCCCCAGATACAAGATGGCCTTGTCTGACAGCAATGGGAGGGGAGGCCCTTGGCCCTATGGAGGTTTGATGCCCCAGCTTAGGGTAATACTGGAGCAGTGGGGCAGGAGTGGGTTCGTGGGCAAGCACCCTCATAGAGGCAAGGGGAATGGGGAGAGGGCAGATATAGGATGGGGGATTGTGAAGGGGTAACTGGGATGGGAGATATCATTTGATACGTAAACAAATGGAATGATTAATAAATTTTTTAAAAAGCACATCCTCAATTTTTTTGAGCTCCTTTTTTTGTTGTTGTTGTTTTTGTTTGGTTTTTTGTTTTGTTTCTAGAAAATTAGGTATTCCAGTTTCATCTTATATTTCCCCTACATATGCCTGGAAATAAGCCATTTCTCCATAGGCCCCTGATTTCTCCTGATGTAGAATAATGTTAGTGGTAAAGACATGGACTCTAGGCCTGTTTATTGTTAATGATTGTCATTGTGTAAAGGTTGTCAGGTAGCTGAAATATATGCATATGTGTATTAAATAATAAATTTGTACTGACATTTCTAATTGAAATTCGTACAATTTTCTTGCTGGACTTCCTATTCAATATTTAAATCACCTGCCTACTATAACCCAGGAGTGGAACAAGTTCAATAACTTCACTCATTTTCTCTGTTCTACAATACCTACAAAATATTTTAAGAATATTCATATCACTGCTAACCCAAAAGCCTATCAGGAATAGCTCTTGACTTGGGTACATTTTTATTTTAGTCAAAAAATCAAAGGAATACCTTCAAACCTTACTTTGGACTTCTGGAGTAAAGATATTTATAAAGCAATGGGACAGAATAAAGAGCCCCAAAATAAACACTCAGTGATGTGGTCAAATGGTCTTCAAAAAAGTCAAGGCCATTCAACATGAAAAGGACAAGCTTTTTTAAACTGTGTAGGAAAACCTAGATATACCCACATGAAAATAAAATAGGTTGGACTCTTACCCTATATAGCACACAAAAGTTAAGTAAAAATAGATTAGAGACTAAAACATAAGACCTCAAACTATTATGTATGTAGAAGAAAACATAAGTGGAGAGCTTCCTGGTGCTGGGTTTAATAAAGAAAATTTTATTAAAATTGAACTGCATGGTACAGAAAATAATTTATTAGCATAGTTAAAAGAAACTGAATCTGAGATGTATTTGCTTATTGTAGATATGATAAAAGAATAATAATATAATTCAGAGAAAATTCTTACAAGAATTTTCATCAAGAACAAAATAACCCAATTAAAAATCTGAAAGGGGTGCCCTAAGAAGAGCTTTGTGAGGTTGGAGCCCTCACACTACTATATTCCTGTTTCCACGGCTCAAAATTCCCTCAAAACACACCCCACGAAATCTGAGACTGCTTGTCTACCCACCTAACTGAAATAAGAGTAACCCTAAAATATGACAGTTAATGTTTGAAATCCTTATGTACAAGTTCCAATACAAAAACATGGGTAACATGAAAAAAAAAAACCATGATAATTTATCTCTTCCAAAGGCTACTAGTCTCAGAGTAAGGACCCAAATTATCTGTATAACATTCCAGACAATGTATTCAAAGGAAAATTTTTAAATTTGCTAAAAACAAAAGAATTAGAAAACAAGAAAACAGCTGGATGAAATAAGGAAATAAATTCAAGATATTCAAATGGAATTGGAATATTGAAGGAAATTTAAATACTGGGAGAATTGATACATTCAGTTAAACTCACTGATAATTTTTTAAATGTATGAATAGAACATTCTAGGACTTTGGGACACCAGGAAATCTGTAAGTTATGGGCATAAAAAAGAATAACTCCATATCAGAAGAATAGAAAATATTTTCAGTGAAACTATATCACAAAGTTTTCCAAATCAGGAGAAAGAGGGAACCATCCGGATAGAAGAGGCTAACAAAATACCAAATAGATCGAAAGAGAAAAGAAATTTTCCACATCACAAGTAAATCTCTATATATACAGAACAAGCAACATATATTGATAGCTGCAAGAGAGAAGCACCAAGCATATTAGCACCAGGCATACTACACCAGCGTACTACTCTGCAGGAACATTAAGACCAAGAAGGGTTTGGAATGATGTATGTCAAGTTCTAAAGAAACACAGCTGTCAACTTAGACCACTATGATCTATCAAAAATAAATATTATGATTGCAAGAGAAACAAATTCACTTGTGAAAAATAACTTGGTGGATATACCTTAGGGATTTTGTATACCAGAACAAATCATTCCCAAAATTGATACACAAAAAGAAATAGTAAAATTGTGCCAGAAGTAAATTAAATAGAAACAAACAAAAACCACAGTACCAATAGTGAAAAATACAAAGTTGATTGCTGTGGAAAGATATATAAGATCATTAAATCCAGAGCCAAACTAAAGAAAGATGCCATAAAAAGACTCAAATTAGTAAATTGGAAATGAAAGGGGATCTGTTATAGCAGTCAATGAAATCATAAATCATAAAAATACTATAAACATATACTCAATTACATTGAAAATCTAGAAGAAATAGATGAAGTTTTAAATATATCTGACCATTCAAAATTAAAATAAAATGAAATAAGTAATTTAAATTGAGCTGTAGCAAAAAATGAATTGGAAACAGTACTAGAAAAAAGTTCCTTACATGAAAAGTTCAAATGGACTCACTGGTGAATTTTATCAATATTCACAGATATACCAATATTTCTCGAACTTTCCTACGAGACAGGAAAAGGAATAATAGTACCAAAACTAGTTTGTGAAGCTAAGGTTACTCAGAATCTAAACCTAGAAACAAATTAAAACAAAAACTGTACAGCAATCTCTGAGGTGAACATATGTGTAAATATTAGTAACAAAAGCTTTACATACCCAGTACAAGAACACATCAACAAAATCATTTACAGTGATCAAGTTGCTCTGATTCCACAGATGTAGACCTGGTTTAACATATGAAAATGACTAAGTTTAATATAGCTCATAAACTTACCCAGAGGAAAAAAGTCATATGATCATCTCAGTAGATTTATAAGTGCAGAAAAACTCAAAGTATCTCCAATGAGACTTGGAACAAGACAAGGTGATCACTTTCACCTGTCTGAACCAGTTTAATATTAGGAAGTCTTAATTAGAACAGTAAAACAAGTGAAACTAATAAAAAAAAAAAAACCAATAAGGCTAGAAAAGGGAGAAGTCAAAGCATCCTTATTTGTTGATATGGTTTACATATTAGAGATGATAAAGCCTCCAAGAGAATACTGTCAAAGCTAACACTTTCAAGAAAGTGTGAGAATACAAATAACACTTAAACTCAGCCACCTTCCTACGTATCAATAACAAACATGCTGATGAAGAAATAAAAGAAAAATACTTAAAATAAACTTAATGGCATAAGTGAAAGACCACTACAGTTAAGACTTGAGAGAAAAATTGAACTAGGCAAAAAAAATGGAAAGGCCTCCACTGTTCATGGTTTGGAAGACTCAGGGTTGTAAAAATAGCTCTTACTAAAAGCAATCTACAGAGTCAATTTAATCTAATCAAAATTCAATGATATTCTTCACAGAATTTAAAATCACATAAATTAATCTGGAAGCACAAAAAATCTTGGATAGGAAAAGCCATCTTGAGCCAAATATAAATATGTATAACAATATATAATTATAACTATATATTACAGTTATTAATATAGAATATTGTATATAATAATTATTTATTATTGTTATTCTTTTACATTTTATTGGTTCTTTGTGAATTTCAAGGAAATCCAGGTACCCCAATCCTACTTCTCTTCCCCATGCCTCAAACCCACCCTCTACCCTTGCAATTTCCCCAATAGAGAAAAAAATATTATTTTGTAAAGCTGGTGTGTCACAATGTATCCCGCTGTTTATCTTTCTGTCCACACTTCTTTGCTTGCAAATGTTCACTGCAATGACTCCTTGGTCTAGTACAATGCAATGAGTCTGCTGCTCTGTCAATACTGGGACTTCACTGGGACTCCTCCACCTATTGGACAACAACGGGACCCAGTACCTCTAGGACATCGAAACCCACACATCTTGGTCGAGGAAGTACGTGAGTTCATCAAATAGGTATCCAATCTACGACTCCACTAATTAAGTTTCGGGACCTGAAACTTAGACTCCATAGACTCTACCAGTTGGACGGTCGAGAGTACAGGAACCCCGGTCGAGGGACTTTGGCCTATAACCAGTGCTAGCCCTAGTCTGCTGCCCAGGTGAGGTACAGGGCCTGCTTCTCCCAGCGTTGCAGCTGGTGAGAGACATGACCAATTCTATTACTCTAGTGACCTTGGGGAAGCTCTCTCATCTTCCATAGATGGTGAAGGACAAGGGAAGGGAGGAGAGTGTCTCTTTTCATGCTCTCATGACCTAGGGGCCAGCTCTCCTGTCTGCCATAGGTGGCAAAGGATAAGAGGAGGGCATCTCTCCCTCACCCATGCCCTCAGGACAGCTCACCGAGAACTGCAAAATCATGAGTCAGCTCTACTGTGCTGCTAGGCAAGGTGCAGGGCCTCCTCTCCTGAGTGCTGCAGCTGGTAAAGGGCAGGGACAGCTCTCCTGGTCTCATGACCACAGAGTTAGGTTTCCCACCTTCTGCAGATGGTGGCTGGTGGGGGGGAGGAGGGTATTTCTCCCTCATCCACACTCTTACATGGGAGATGAGTATTAGGGCCATGCTTGCGTCCTCCAGGTCAGCTCATCTAAAATTCCAGCAATGCAGGAGGCAGGAGGGCGGTTGTTCTCCCAAGTACTGCAGCTGGTTAGGGGCAGGGGCAGCTTTCCTGCTGTCATACCTGATGCTCAGGTGAGGAGTGAGGCCAGTTCTGCACAGCCCTCAAACATCAACCTGTCCCAGGGTGGCAACACAGACCAGAGATGTCCACTTGGCCTTTGGAGGTAAGAGACCCCTGCTGCCTCAGGAACAGAGACCCAGGCATGATGCCTGTGACAGCACACCTTACCATGGACCCCACCATGGTCCCAGGTGGCATCACTGGCTACTCACACCAGGCTGTTCCTCACTACCCTCGAAACTCTACTTCAGCCTCTCTTTCATTGTGCCCACATCCTTCTGTTTCTTTCTTTTCCAATTCCCCACCACTTACTTGTTCCTCTTAGTGCTGCCCAGTACCTCTGTTGTCTGGGATCATCTCAGAAGTGGTCTCAGGAATGCTCATGCATTATGGCCTGGGGCAGGGGTCATCTTGAATATGGTCTTCCCCACAAGGCCTGAGTGACATCAGACTGCTGTTCATTTCAAGCTAGCTCTCTGTGTGAGCCCTATAACATGTCTCATGGTTGTGTTCGGCTCGCTCCTCACCTGGACTTCTCAAGTGGCCATCTGTCTCAGACTCACTCCTGCTTGGGGCTCACAGTCCCACACAGGGTTCTTCTAGTTGCCACCTTATTTCCTGTCCTGGAAACCTGTCCAGGCCTACCTGGTACAGGACTTGTGGTTATCTCAGGCTATGTCTCTGTCTGAGCCACCTAGTTCAGGACAGGTAGTGATCTCAGGTACACATGGTCATAGACTAGAACATGAAGCATAGACACAGCCTTTCTCCACTCTGCCACCTACTGACACACATGTGACACATCAGCCACATCTGTATCACCTGTAGGGACTATTATTGTTGTTGTTATTATTATTATTATTATTATTATTATTATTATTATTATTAAACTTGATTTAACCCTATACTCACTTTCAAGATATCTTACTGATCCTTATCAGCAGAAACAGCATGGTATTGGCACCATGAAAACAGACCTGTACATAAATTTAACATAATAGAAGATCTGTATATAAACCTATGTAGCTACAGCCACCTGATGTTTGGGGGGAAATGGCAAAAAACACTCATTGGAGAAAAACAACCTCCTTAATAAATTATATTAGGAAAACTGAAAAATCTACATATAGGAGAATAAAGTCAGATCTGTGTCTTTCATCCTGTCAAAAATAATAAATAAGTCCTCTCAGAGGCCCAACCAGCAACTAACTGAGACAGATGCAGATACTTATCCCCAACCATTGGACTGAAGTTGAGGATCCCCATTAAATTAGGGAAATGTTGAAGGCTGAGGAGGAGGGTGACCCCCATAGGAAGACCAGCAGTCTCAACTAACCCAGAACCCTGGGAGCTCCCAGACATATGTCAGACAAAGGATTAATACCTAGAATATTAAATAACCTCAAAGCGTCAGGAAAAAATTTTTAAAAATGGTGTGTGGAACTAAACAGAGCATTCTCAAAAGAAATAAATGGACCATAAACATTTAAGAGTGTTACATATCCATAAGCAAAAAGAAAATACAAATCAAAATTACTACAAACCTTTTGGGGAAAGCCATATGGTAGCCTACTGATGCAGCGACTTCTGTGCCAGAAGTTGGTTGCCTTTTGTGGTTGTCACCCAATGGTGTCTTACAGACTTCCAAGACATTACAGTGTACTGTCGATACTCTTGATTACCTTCCAGACACCTCATACTTGAGTCATAGGACATGAGAAATTAAGCTGTTATTGACCTAGAACTTTTATTCTTACTTTCTATTGTTCATTGTCCTTGGAGATACTATGTATACTACTGGAGGAGAAATAAAATCACCATTCTTACCTGCCTGGGAGTTACAATAATGACTAGCCTGGGAATACACAGCCCAGTGGAGCTATAATGGCATCAACATCACGAGAATGACTACCACCTTTCTGAATGAATTATATAGTCCTCCTCTCCCAGATGAGAACCATATCTGACATCATCATCATTCCCAGAATTTATGGCCAGACAGGTTGATGGTCCTAGGAGAAAACCTGCCACTGCTGTCCTGCTAAATAGATATAGTATTGAACTCATTCTTAATGACTTATTGTTATACCCATAGATCAATGCACCTCTCGATACTCATACAAGAAGCTCCTATTTCCAGTAGATGGTAATTAACACAGATACCCACAACTTACTGAGGTGCAGAGAGAGTGTTCAGCTAAAATGCACATCTCTACCACAACTTCCTTCTCTGCAGGCATTGTAAACCATTGAAGAAGAGGAAGCAGAAAGATTATAGTAGGTTACAGATGAGCAACAGAAACAGTGTCTTCTGGCTACAACAAGATAGCTGGACATATTAACTCACAGTGGTTGTGGCAGCATACACAAGGCCTCTGCAAATTCAAGCCATTCCAAATCCCAGCATGCATAGGGGAGTTAGAAATGAAGTACCAAGTCTAGATAAGGAACTTCTGGCAGTTAATAGCTACTTGCAGAGGGAAAGTCAATTTTCTCTAAGCGTGGAGCTTTGGGTAGCCCAACCATACCTTAATGGAAGTACACACATTCAAGAATAATCGGACAGCACAAATTGGACTTGATGGCTTAAAAAAGTGCAGAATTGTGTTGGTAGAGAAGAGGGATAATTTGAGAGGCGCTGGGGTAGGATGGTGAAAATGACTTTTAAAAATGAACAAAATTCTCAGAGAACTAGTAAAAAAAAAATGAAAGTATTTTGAAATTCAGTTTCACACCAGTCAGAACGATTAGACTCAAGAAAAAATTATATAAGAACAAATACTGGTAACATTGTTGGGAAGGGGATTATTATTCACTGCTGTGGGGAATGAAAACTAGGTGAGCCAATATGAAAACCACTGGGGATGGCTCTCAAAATCCTAAAACTAAGGCTACCACATACCGACTATGTACAGCACTTCTGGGTCTATAATGAAAAGACTCTGTATCCTTCTACAGCGATATTTGTATGTATATCCTACTACAGCGATATTTGTATGTATATCCTACTACAGTGATATTTGTATGTATACGTCTGTGCTGCTCTACTTGCAACACCTAGAAAGAGTCAGCCTAGGTCACCATCAACTGATGAATGGATAGTGAAAATGTTCAGCTGCAGAGAAAAAGGAAATCTTTAGGAATATAGGTGAAACTGGAAAACTTTATACTGAGTGAGGTGACCCAAGCTCAGAAAGAAAACCAACATTCATTGTCGTATGTGAATCCAGCTTTGAGTTTATATATATATATATATATATATATATATATATATATATATATATATATATTTAACTTGGAGTGAGTGTATATAATGACTGGGCACTGGGAAGGGACTGTAGAAGGAAGAACATACATGATGTGAAAGGAGAGGAAGGAAGTTCTAAGGATGGGAAGGTATAGTTGGAGATGGGGCTGGTTATATTATGGAATGAATAAGTGGGGGTGCAGATAACCAAGGAAAGGGTATATGGAAATATAGTACTTTGTAATCTACTCAAAAAATTATAAATTTTAAAAAGAGGTTGTAGGGTTGGGAGATGGTTCAGCCCTTAAAAGCGCTGGCTGCTCTTCAAGGAAACCTAGATTCAATTTCCCAGCATCCATATGGTATCACACAGCATCTGAAACTCTAGTTATATGAAATCTGGCTCTCCTCTGGGAACCAGACATGTAGATGGTGTAGAGACATACATGGAGGCAAAACACTTATACACATAAAATCTTGTTGCCTTTTTTTAAAAAAGAGTTTGAATGGAAGTAACCTTCATAGGTGAATAATGCTATGCCAGAAGCCATAGCTTATTAAAAAATATCAGTGTCAGATGTGGTCTAGCTCCCTATTGATCAAGGAGAACTCACAAGTTCTTAGTGCAGTGTAGGCCATTACCATTGCGCTCAGGTGCCTGTCAGAGCAAGATGACAAGACCCTGTTGCTGAAGTCACCATACACGGTGAATGCAATTAAGAGAGAATCATGTTGGAAATGAACTGAAAGCTTCTTCCTTCTTGAATAACTTTTGGCGGTACTGGAAGGGGCTAGGAAGCCTGGTGAAGGGTGGGGAAAGCCAGCAACACTCTTACTGAGAGTTGACCCTGTATGGTATAAAACTGATTTGATCCATAGCTGTTATGGAAGTAACCAGCTGCTTTCTCGCTGGATTTGAGGTGCTTTGCATCCTAAGCCTGATCTTAAGCCAATACCTGAAGAGTTTGAATGTGTCCACCTGTGTTTTTAGAACAAAATTCTGCAAGTGGTTTTCACACAAAGGTAAGAAAAAGTCACCTGCTTATCTGCCTCCTGAGCCGTAGGCAACACTCATTTTAACTTCTGTTCCTACAACGGGCACACAGCAAGGACTCGTTGATGCTTGATCTATTTTCCCATGGTGATGAAAATATGAAGTGTTTTTGTCCCAAGACCTTTCAGGTTTGTACTTCTATTACAGCCTGTTTACAGCATTTTTGTATTGAGCTTTGGGATTTAGGCTGTGGTTTGTTATATTGTTCTTTGTATTTAACAAATACTTAAGAGTATTATATTCATTGCAATTGTTTATCATTCCACATTTTGCACATATTTATTTGCTATATTTAACATTTTAAAAATGTCTCCATATTTATAAAATCAGTAGTATTCCAATTCTATAGTGGTTCTCAGATTTCCTGCCTCATGGACCGCTAATATACAATGTGCTTCACCAAAGTTTTCTTTAAGGTTTTATATTCTTTTCTTTTACATTTAAATGTTCAACACATCAGAAGCATCTCTGAATATAAAATGCAGAAGTCATTTCTTCCCAATGCAGAGCAATATTTAACTAGTACCCAAATGACCAAACACAGCTAAGTTAAAATATATTTTCTACATGTCAAGTTCCCACAGACAGACAATCTAGGTTATCTATGTTGGTCACCCTATGTTACAGGGCCTACCTTCTTTTTCCAATTCTTATGAGAACACCGTGTCACTTAAGTTATTTTACTATCTTACCAAGTCCCCATTCTCACAATTCAGTCCCAATTATGTATCGTTCTATATAAACTTAGGCTCATTTACTTCAATTTAAACACAGGTACCAGGCTTCTAACTTCAATAACCTTAGATGTCTCCACTAATAGGGAAATTCATGTTTGAACAGTGCTTACTTTCTCAGTCAGGAATGTGATGACATGGAGTAGTGCAGACAGGCCTAAGGAAACTTGGTAGCTCTGTGACAGGAGAAATCTTGAATCCCTTTTTTCTCATCTAGTCAAGATTTTTTTCTTTTAAAATTCATTTTTCTTTCTTTAAAAAAATTATTTATATATCTATTTGCTTGCATCCCAAACGTTGCTCCCCGTCCCAGCTCCTCCTTCAGCCCCCTCTCCTTCTCCTCTGAGAGGGTGGAAACCCCCTGGGTATCCTCATGCTGGCACATCATCTTCCAGATTAGTCACATCTCCCACTAAGGCCAGACAGGGCAGCCATATCTGCTACATATGTGTGTGAGAGTGGGAGTTGGGGGTAGGGCGTCATTCCAACCTGTGTATGTGCTTTGGTTGATGGCTCAGATTCTGAGAGCTCCCAGGGAACCAGGTTTATTGACTCTGTTGGTCTCTCCTTATGTGGTTCTCATCTACTTCTGGGTCTTCAGTTCTTACCCCAACTCTTTCATAGATGTCCCCGACCTCCATCGAATGTTCGGCTGTGAGTATCTGTTTCATTCCGCTGCTGGGTGGAGCCTCTCAAAGCATAGTTATGCTTGGCTTCTGTCTGCAAGCATAACAGAGTATCATTAATAATGCTAGGGATTGGGGCTTGGCCATGGGATGGGTCTCTAGTTGGGCTTATTACTGGTTGGCCTTTCCCTCAATCTCTGCTCTATCCCCTATGCCTGTCTTTCTTGTAATCAGGATAAATTTTGGATTGAAAAATTTGTGGTTGGATTAGTTTCCCTATCACTCCATTGTGGTTCCTGCCCGACTACAGGAGATGGCCTCTTCAGGTTCCATATCTCCACTGCTATGAGTCTCAGCTAAAGTCACCCCCCCCCCCCAACAGTTTTAAGTAAGTAGCCTTCTCAGTAAAAGCCATTCTTAATTTTGATGTCATTGTCAGGTCCCCTCCCACAAGTTATCCTAGTTCATCTTGTGGAATATAGGGTGGGTTTTCATATCAAAATTAATGCCCAGTTGGAACTGTCCAAGGTACACATGTTTAATGATCTTGGAGGAGCTCCTTTTTGTTACTGTTTCCTCATCTTTAAGGACAAAAAGACTTGGTTTATGTTGAGCCCTTAGATTAGAACCTGGTTCTTAGCACTATACAAACACTTATGCAGGCCTGCTTGTCATTCAGGTTTATTTCCAGGGTAGAATTTTCACTTTGCCATTCTCTTAATCCTGATTTTCATCTCAAAGGTCTTTGTTTTGTAGTCTCTCTATATTCTCTAGGAATTTAAAGAAAAGAAAGATCAGTTTGCTCATTGAAACTTAGAATATTCTACTAGTCCCCTGGAGGCCCTTTATATTAGATTCATCTGGCATTAACCACACAACAAAATAAGCCAATCTATACTCCCAAATAAAAGGTATCAAAAATATTCTTTAAATAATATGCTATAAAAACTTTATCACTGATTAATGTGCTAAAATAATGAAGAAATGTTTCAAGTATAAAGGAGTATTCTAGCTCACTTTCTGTTGCTGTGATAAAACACATAAGCAAAAGCAATTTGGAGAGAAAAGGGTTTATCTAGTTTATAGTTACATTCTATCAGAAGTAGTATTCAGGCCAGGAATTCAAGGTAGGAACCTAGATACAAAGACCAAAGAAGAACATGGTTTACTGCTTGATCATCCTGCTTTTTAAGTATAACTCAGGATCACCTTCCCAGAAGTGGCATTGTGTTTATTATTATTAATATGGGAATGTATCCTCCCACATTAATAATTAATCATGAAAATACTCCCCCCAAGCCTTGCTTACATATTTACCTGATAAAGGAGCTCTCTAGATTGCGAACCTTTCTTCTTAGATGACTCTAACCTTTGTCAGGTTAGAGGAAAATACTACCACAAATGTGTGTGTGTGTGAGTTTGAAAAATACTTTGTAATTTATAGAAGGGACTTCAACATCTTTGGATTTTGGCACCCACACAGAGAACCTAGAAATAAAGTTTTCAGAGAAAGTAAAAAGTATCTCACTACATACTAATACTGAATTAATTTATGACTGTTTATTGAATTAACAAGTATTATTAATAGTGTGTTCATCTGACTACCAGAGAACTGTGAAATCAATAACAGATGAGGGTTTTGTGGAGATACATCTATGATATAAGAGACAATAGAAGTTCTAAATGTTTGCAAAACAATCACACTAGTTAATGGGTGCAACATCCATGTTTAGATGAGCACGTCAATGGAAAATAATGTAATCTATGGAACCCTGACCTAGGTTTGTAGCCCATTGCTTACTTTGTGAGAAAATCTTGTATAAAAATGTCTGTAGTTGAAGTGGATGCTCACAGTCATCTATAGGAAGGAACACATGGCCCTCAATGGAGGAGCTAGAGAAAGTACCCAAGGAGCTGAAGGGGTCTGCAACCCTATAGGTGGAACAACAATATGAACTAATCAGTACCCTCAGAGCTCTTGTCTCTAGCTGCATATGTAGCAGAAGATGGCCTAGTTGGCCCTCATTGGGAAGAGAGGCCCCTTGGTCTTGCAAACTTTATATGCCCCAGTACAGGGAAAGGCCAGGGCCAAGAAGTGGGAGTGAGTGGGTAGGGGAGCAGGACAGGAGGGGGGTGTGGGGAACTTTGGGGATAGCACTTGAAATGTAAATGAAGAAAACATCTAATAAAATTTTTTTAACAAAATGTCTGTAGTTTACCTAAAGAAAGGGATGAAAGAACCTTCCCTGAAGCTCGGTCAGAACATGGAAAACCCCATGGTGGTGGAGAAAAGGATCAGGAAGATGGATGGGGCATATGGACGCAGGGTGCAGAAGACCTGTAGAGAGTTGTGCTTTGATCCTCGGCATGAATTGTCTGGAGTGCTGCTGTGACAAATAGGTGGCTGGATATATGCATCTGGAGGGCAAAGAAAATGTCTGAGCCAACTCTGTAACTATGGCTATATATAGTGTTTAGCTAGTAGTTAAAAATAATCATCTTGGATGCTGTTGCATACAAAGAAAGTGTATTAGAAAAAACGAGCTTTGACAAGCAAGCTTGGAGTGTAATAGCTTAGTAAGAGGTAATTAAGAAAGGGCAGCAGAAAGGTAGAGGAGTGCCAAATGGAAGATGTGTGCTAAGAATTGTAAGAGCCCACAGATTTGGACTCAGCTTCTTCACAAGGACCAGTGAGCAATTCAGTATGAAGATCAGCCACAATGCCTGAGCTTTGGTTTCTACGGTTAGTGAACTAGGCTAACCCACCATCTGTTTATTGACTAGGCTGTGGCTAGTTAAGTGCCTTTCCCATACATTCCTTTTGTATGAACTTGTCTAAGCAATCTGTTTTCTGCTCTAATAAACCCTGCTCACTGTAGTTGGCCTAAGGAATTTTTTTTAAGCTGTTGTGGGATAGACACCAGTACCTGAAGCAGAGCTCAGCCATGTGCCCAAACACAGCAAGAAAACCAGCTGTGATAGTCTCAGAAACACAGGTTCAACTGCCTTCTTCCCCAGGGAAGAAACATCAATTGTTTATCCAATGCTTATTGGTCTGCCCTTGCATTCAAGTATATGCAAACAAGTACATACACGTACATGTACACACATACACACACACAAACACACACACACAAGCACACATACACATGTAACAACTATTAATGAAAAAGGAGGCAGCTAATTTGAAACAGAGCAAGGGAGAGTATATGGAGAGTTTAGAGGGAGAAAAAGAACAAAAGAAATGATATGCTTATAATCTCAAAAAGAAAAAAAAAACCTTTAAATTAAAATTTAAAGTAAAACAAACACTTCCCAATTAGGTATTAGGTGTTAGGACCTTCATGACAAGCTTAGATCTTTATGTAACTTAGAGCATCCTTGGTCCATAGTGGCTAACTTTAGTAGTAGCCTCAGCACAATGCTATGTTCCAATTGTGCTGGTAGCTTTCATTGTGAAAGTAAGTTCTTCAAACCTTTTAGACACTTTTCCTCCCTCCTGGTTTCATTTGCTTCTTTTGGGATGCTAGATTGCTTACTAGGTGATAGAGAAGCTATGGGTTTGCCAACACTCTCTTTTTTCATAAGGGCAAGTACATGATCAATTATAAGGAATTAATAAACAAGCTGGTTGGCTGAAGCTGACAGAAGGGGGATGTGGCCCAGCCTAATTACTCACTCCTAATTGATTTAGTTATGGAGATTCTGGCTGAAGAACTTGCTTCAAACACTTCGTGTCATTCTCCCAGGAGTCATAAAGCAGTATCCTCGGTGTGCAGCCTTCTGCTCAAGGCTAAATGGTCTTTCTCCAAAAAACATGAGGACTGTCATCCATGACTAACACGTTAATGCCAAAACAAGATCACAGTGAGTGCAGGTGGTGCTAATCTCTCACGTGTTCACTACACTCATTTGGGTAACATGCTGATCAAGAGGCGCAAAAGTTAAACACTTGTCAGAGGCCACTTATTTGCAGTAGACTCCTGCACGGAACCCAATGGACCAAGCCTATGCAGAGTTTAATCACAACAACTAAACTGTGTAGCCAAGTTTCCAATGCCCGTTGACTAAGTAGTAGCTAATTAAATGGTTGTCTGTGCCTCGGTTTCACACATTTTGCGAATGCTGTTTGATCACGCTGCTGCCTGGAGTTTGGGGGAGTTGCCCTGGTTCTAAGAAATGTCTAATTTGTTAAATTTGTTTTCATTGTGCTTTGTTCAAGTATACTAACTCTGAATATAACAGAGCTTAGAAATGTCCATTAACAGGAAGAGGGGAAAGACATTGGAAGCATACACTAAGTTCAATATCACTGGTGAATTGAGTAGTAAAATAAAGTGTGGATGGCATCAAGTATGCTTGAGGACAGGGACGTGACTGTGGACCTGCTGTGATACAGAAAAGTGACTAGGGAGTGCCAAGCCATGTCAGCCAACCAGAAATAGGTGAAAGACAGATTGGAAAATATTAGATCCATAAGGATTTGAGGAATTCTCTGTTTGTTTGTTTTTTTTTTTTGAAAACATTCATTTACCACTGGTAAATGAATTGAATCTATAGATCACTTTGAGTAGCGTGGTGGTATTACCAATATTAATTCTTTCAGTTCATAAATGTAGGCTATCATTCCATGTCTTTCTTCAACAATATTTTATAGCATTAATTGTAGGTCTTACCCAATTTCTTCATTAAATTTATCCCTAGATATTTTATTACTGTTGGGAATAAAGTCGCATCCTTTTTTTCAGACATCTTTATTTATTTTATTAAGTTAGCATACAAGACACAAGTTAGCATGGCATTATTGAGCAAAGTCTGTTTTAGCCGAGTCTTCCCCTCTTCATCACCTCCACTTCTTTCTGCTTTCATGTCAAATGTGTCCCCTGTGCCTCAGCCTCTTTTTTTATCCTTCCATGGCCACTTTTCTAGTCATTTAGGCATCACCCATATTATATAGAATTATGTAGATACATTACAAACTTTGATGCACTTATGAGGCAGAACATAAGAAAACGTGATTTTTGTCTTTCTGAGTTTGGGTCACCTTGCTTAATATTATTCTATCTAGATCCATCCATTTTCCTCTCAATTTCATTTTTTCTTTATGACTGAATAAAATTCCATTATGGCTATATACATTTTCCTTATCTATTTGCCTACTGATGGACATAGAAGCCATTTCCAAGTCCTTGTTCTCATAATGGATACGAGCATGCAAGGAGCATGGGTGCACAGGTATCTCTATGGTAGAAAAGAGAATCCTTTGGATGTATGCACAGTAGTGGTAGAACTGGGTCATGTGGTAACTCTGTTCTCGATTCTTTTAGATACTGCCACACTGATTTCCATAATAGCTGTAACAGTTGGCATTCCTACTGCAATGAATAAGGGTACTACTTTCCCCACATCATCACCAACATTTATTGCCCGTTTTTTTTTTTTTTTTCTTCCAATGATACCCATTTGACTGGGACAAGGTGTTATCATAAAATAGTTCATACTTCTTAATTTGAGAACTTTCTATTCATTTCATTTGTTTATTTTAATTGATAGTTCAATTATGCACATCTGTATGATGTTGTGCCTCAGGGATTTATTAGAGGAAGCCAGGAGACGAGGAGATGTATCCACTGGAGATAGAATTCTAAGTGATTGTGAGGCATCTGACATTTTGATTTGAGGATATGAACTCTCAAAGAACAGCAAGCACTCTGAACCACTGAAAAATCTCTCGAGCCCCCATTGTAGGTTTTAAATGATCTTTAATCCACTTTGGATTGCTTTTGTAAGAGTGAAAGATATGGCTTAGTTCCAGACTTCTTCAGGCTGATGTGCAGTTTAGCCAGTTACATGGGCTTTCTTCTATTTTATGTTTTTGATAAGTTTGTTGAAAATTAGGTAAATACAACTATGGTTTGTTTCTGGACTCTCTGCTTTGCTCCATTGGTGACCTTGTTTGTTGTTATGTCAATACCAGGTTGTCTTTGTCACTATAGTAGCAACAAAGTGCCTTTAAGGTCAGACACTGTGGTAGCTGGAGCTTTTTATTTCTCTTTAGTATTTTTTTTAAACTATTACAGTCTTTTGTGCGTCCATATAAATCTTGTGAGTTAATTTTTCTAGTTCTGTGAAGAATAAAATTTTAATTTTAATGTGGTTTGCACTTAGTCAGTAAATTACTTTTTGATATTGAAGCAATTTTATTTCAGTACTGCTAAGAGAATATCTTTCCATAGTCTAGTATCTTTTTTTCATTAGATATTTTATTTATTTACATGTCAAATGTGGTATCTTCTTTAATCTCCCTTCTCATTGTGTTAATTATTTTATTGTGGTGATCTTTCACTTCTTTCTTAGGTTTATTCCTACAGATATCATTACTTGGGATGTGTTATAGATGGAATATTATATTTTTATACACACATGACAGTATAAAGTGTCATGGAAAGTTTCTTCTCTGGCCATGTCTAATTGAAATTCTAAATACTTCTTGTATTTGTACAATGCTTCCTTCTCCGGATTTTAGAAGCTTTCTGATATTATTTCAATAAAACTCTGTCTATTCCTTTCAACTTTATCTCAACTTCTTATAGTGCATGAGTTCTAAGGTTTGACCTCTTGAATGTATCGCAGAATTCTGTGTTCTATTTTGCTTTTCTGTTACTGTGATAAACACCATGACCCAAACAGCTTGAGGAGTAAAGTGTTTATTTGGCTTATACTCTCAAGGAACAGTCCATTCCTGAAAGAAAGAGCAGGGACACAAGGCAAGTACCCAGAGCAAAAGCTGTGGAGGAAAAATTGGTTACTAGCTCACGGCTTACATAGCTTTGTATACAGCTTAGCTCCATGCCATATCTGAGACTTCTACTCATAACTCTGTGTGTGTGTTGAGTTAACAGATGAAGCCAAAAAGGATATCTTAAAAATATTAGACACATTCATTATCATTTCTTTATATATGCCTGAGTGTATAAGTGTTTCAGGTTTGTCTCCCATCCATACCTGAAATTTATTCCTCTACATGGTCTTATACGCTGCCAATGTTTCTGATGTATGCTTTGATTTGATGGACTATTTCTAGTATTTCTCTTTTATTATTTTCAATGTACAAATTACCCTGCTGAGTTTTCCACATATTTTAGACTTTAATCTCCAATTGTTTTGTTTATTGAAGAGACTGCCCTGTGGGGTCTTCAGTTATTGTCTTAGTTTGTGCTTCTGCTTGTTTGAGTCTTCTATACAGTTGTAAAAAGGAGCACAACAAGACCTCTTGCCTCTCCATGGCCAGAGGTCTGTGCATGTGTACCAATACACACATATGCACTTAAGTAAGTATGCTACAACCCCACAGACATATACACATATGTACATCCATAGACAAAAAAGACAAAGACTGAATATCAAGAGTTGGAAAAGAATTGTCTTAGTTATGGTTTCCATTGCTGTGAAGAGACACCATGACCAAGGTAAATCTTATAAAAAAAATTTAATTGGGGCTGGCTTACTGGTCCATCCATTATCATCAAGTGGGAGCAGCCATGGTGCTGGAAAAGCTGAGAGTTTTATATCTTCATCAGAAGGCCACTAGAAAACTTCCAAGCAGCCTAAAGAAGGGTCACAAAGCCCAATCTCACTGTGGCACACTTCCTCCAAGAAGGCCACACCTCCCAACAGTGCCACTCCCTATGGGCCAAGCACATTCAAAACCACCACAGATGTGGCATGAAATTAGGGCAAAAATGAGCACTGGCAGCTATACTTAGATCACATAAAACCAACAGTAATCAGAGAACATCCAGAGACAAGACTATTGCTTTATTGATGAAAAAGAATCAATTCAGCAAAAATGTGTAAGAATTGAATATATATTGAATATTATATATAATATGTAAATAATATTATATGATAATTATATATAATATATAATACTCAAATCCTAGGGAAATATAGACTAGACTAACATAATGATAGTTGGGAACTATGATGCTCCACTTTGCCCAAAGAGCAGAATAGCCAGACAAACATGAGTTGTACCACATTATAGAACAAGTGACTCTGACAAACGTTCAACTGCATAAACATACATGTTTTTAATTAATATATAGAGTACTCTCCAATATTCTCTCATAATAGGTCATGAATCAAGTATTTATATATATTTTTAATGTTAGTCCATATCATATATATATATATATATATATATATATATATATATATATATATGTATATATAATTTTAGTCCATATAATTTCAAAATAGAAAATAATTTAAAATTTTAAAATCATATAATGAATCCTTATATCACAGTGGGATAAAGCAAGAAATCAACAAAAAGAATATAAAGCAGAAAGAACATAGAATGGCCTACTCCAAAATGACCAATGAGTCAAATTAAAAGAAAACTTTAAAATACCTCCAATAAAACTACCAACTGGAGATTCAATTTTCATAAGCCCAAGACTACAGACACATTTGTATCCAAATCAGCACATTCCACTCTTGACCCCTATAATCACATGGCCATGATCTAATACCAAATATATTTAACTTCAAGAGTCTCAAGTATTTAAACAGTCAAAGTTTCTTACAACAGTCAATGAAATCTCTTAACTTTAATCCCTTGTAAAATCCAAAAGTATTGGGGATGGAGGGTTAGATACTGAAGTCCTGCTGCAGAAAGTGTATCAGCATGGGCAGGCATTGGGAGGAAAGTCTTACCTACAGTTCGCTCTCTGCTTTCTGTTCAAGGAATGAGCTCACGGCATCTTGAGTCTGTTGCCATGCCTTCTACCCACTTTTACACCTTCTCAGACATAATGCACTCCAATCCTCTGGAACCAGAAGCCGAAATAAATTCTTTATTCTATTAGATGCCTTAGATGAAGTATAACGTAGAAAAAAAAATGAAAGTACAGAGGCAGGTTGCAGGTGTGTGGGGTTGAGTTGAAACACTTAACATTTTTAGATAGACATAGCTCAAATTTCTAAATGACAATAGCTGCCAGTAACTCCTAATTCCTAGCAGCCTTTCTCACTAAATTACATGGCTTACTGGATATGTTTTGAATGCTGCCTACAAATATTTATTGTAGCGTTTTCTTTCTCAACTAGCTGAGTCTTCTATATTTAGGTGCTTCCTTAACTTCAATGTACACAGAACAAAAGCCAGTATCTTACGCCCAGCTGCTTTACAGACAGATGAAGAATGGTTGCTAAACATTATCCTGCTACAGTAAAATAAAATGACCCTACAGAGCGACACATAGCTAGATGGAGAACAACCAGGTGAGAGGCACTTGGTCCTTATTCCCAGAGTCCATCACAGTGAAGAGTGTTGGGAGAGGACATCTGATGCTATCCTTCTGAATAAGCTAGTTAGCGGAGGGAACCTCTCAAGCTGCCCTGCCCTGACTCTTTCTTCTCAAGCTGTACAATAGTTGGGAATCAGTAAAGAAAGAGAGGAACTTTAAGGAACATTTGACAGTGGAAAATGATATGAAAATAATGACGCTGAATCCAAAGACCTATGTCATGAATCATGGACAGGCCACTGACTCCTTAGAGCTGTGGTATCTTCATCTGGGAAAGGCAAGTAACAACACCGTCTTGCTGTTTTGAGCTGGTTATGGTTACTAATGGGGCTGGGTACAGTGTCCCCGGCAAGCAGAAACCAGTCGATGGTAACTGAACATTAGGCTAATATCATACGACCATCACGGGAACAGCCACCACAATTCACTCCCAGCTCTTTGTTTTTTTCTGAGCAGTTTTATTCAGACACTCCTTCTGAGACATCACCCATGTGTTCTATGGTTGATTTTTTTTTCCTGTTTTGAAAACCTAAACACACATTTGGGCCCGTCACCGAGTTATCATTGCTCTGCTGTTTACCTTTTTTAGTCGACAAGCTGTGAGTTTCAGTGCTCATCTGGTTTAGTTGGCTAAGAAGATGACTTTATACCATTTAGGAATGGTTGACATTTAAATCTTAACAGTAACTGTTGGAATGTCTCTATGTCTCAGAAAATCGATTTAAATATAATTCTTTCTTTTTTCTCTCTGGTAACTTTGGGTGAGATGGACATGGAGGGCAAGGAAATAGGGCATGCAGCCTCTATAGGCATGGCTGTACACCCTGGTATTCTATAGGCATGACTGTACACCCTGGTACTCTCTATAGGCATGACTGTACACCCTGGTATTCTATAGGCATGACTGTATACCCTGGTACGCTACCTGACATAACACCCTTCTCTCCTGCATCAGCTGGACTCACTGACTTGCCTCTCTAACAGTGATGGATAGCGCTTCCAAGATTAGGTTCTGGAGAACTGCTGCTTCTTCTTTGGATGTTTTCTCTTGCCTTCTCTTCCATCTGCTCACACAGAAGGAAGGTTTTTGCCATGGTGTATGTGCCTTTTGCAGAGGCTTGAGTGACAAGGAATCCAGGGAGTCTGTGAGAAACAAAAATGGCGTTAAACAAGTAAGTGAATTGGAGAGAATGTCCTCCTTCAGATGGATGCCTAAGGGAGACTGATGTCAGAGAAGGGCTTCCCTGAAGGAGACAGGAAGTCAGAGACAAGCAGCTCAGCAGTGTCTGGATCCTTGCTCCACAGAGACTGCATAAACGCTTGTGTGTTAAATCATATGAGGCCCCCAACACACATACAGTAGAGGACTGCAGGGTTTGTGTTCAATCAGAGATGATGTACCTAACCCTCAAGATAATGGAGGCTCCAGGGAGTTTAGAAGCTGGGGGAAGGGGGAGGCCGGGGGGCATCTTCATGGAGATAGGGCGTGGGGAGGCGGTATGGGATGTGGAACTGTTGGA
>LR750843.1:0-32510 GCA_902729485.2 Mus minutoides | reverse complement strand
GCCATATGGATTTCTTCATGTTTATGCATGTGTTGTAATTACTCTTTACATTATTGTCAATGGGAGCTACTTAGGCTGATACATTGAAGCCAGGACTGCAGACTGACCCATTCAACACAAATTCTAACGGCTTCTAGTTCCTTTTTGTTTTGTAAAAGGCTAGAAATCTAAAAGGACAAACAAATAAAACAAACACAAATGAACAAACTGCATTGAATTTCCCAGACTCTTGCACTCTGGAGTCTGCAGGCGAGCTAGTTTTCCCATACACTTGAGGCAGAACTCAAAGGAAGGAAACTAGCCAATGGAGACCACAGCATGTTCTGGCAGATCATCATGTGGAGATGTTTGCTGGTCTACAGTAGCGTTGGGAGGGGTTCTGTGGTCTAAGTATAGATTAAAGTCTAATTCTCAACTTCAGAAGTGCCCAGCATTAGGAGGAAGAAACGGAAGAGTTTCCGGAGGCTTAAATTTTTCAAAACCTACTTTTAATACGGGTTTTTAAAATACTTTAACCCTGCTTCTAGCCCACCACCCACCAGATGTAGTGGAAAAGAAAGGTTATTAGGATACAGGGGAAGTGGACTTGTTTAGAAATAGTTCTTTGGAGCAAATCCAATCTGCACTGTCAGGATAGCAGCAGTTCAGTTCATATGATTCAGCAACAGCGGGTTGATGCAGAGTAGGTTTAAGACTCAGCTGTGTGCTGCTTAGAACTAGTTCCTTGGGGGGATACCAGCTCTCCAGTTCAGTAATGTCAGGATAGCACACATGAATCAGCAGCGGTAGCATGACCTAGTAGAAACAGCCAGGCCTCTGCAGAATCAGCAGGAGTGACCAGGACCAACAGGGATGCCAGTTCTCTGCTTTGCCTCTCTCAACAAAGTGAAAAGCAAAGAGGAGAAGACCAACAAAGCGTTGCAAAGTTAGCATGCAATCACACTGTCACTGTCCATGGAGTCCTGTTTATATGCACTCTAAACATCATGTGTACCCGCTATGGGTCTTGCCTCAGCAAAACACCTGGTATCAGCAAACATATCCAGAAACTTCCTCTTCACTCTGCTGATCAGCCTGAGTCCTCGGAAGCAGCAAGAAGCTGCCAGAACGCCACTAGACGTTTCTTTTTGGTGTATTTCTCTCTGTGGAGTGAGTCATGACAACCGATCACCAATAAACAAAGGAAGGTCTATCAATATCATCAAGCATCATCCACTGTTTATTGGGTTGTACTTATATTCCTTCTAAACATCATGTGCGCTTTCGCTTGGTCGCTTTAGTAAAACATCCTTTCACCTGTGTGCCCCAGCAAAACATCATTTGACATAACTGACTTTCCAAAGAAACCAGAAGTTTCCACTCCAAGTTTCCACAGAACACATTCCACAGGGTAGCTGAAATCCCCATTTCTTCCAGGATCTGAGATTTGCTTTTCGTGGTCAGACCTCTAGAACATTCTCCACTTTAAGGCAGAGACTCTTCCATCTCCTAGAGCTCTGTCATCAGCCTCCACAGCGGCTATCCCCAGACTTTGAGACTGAGATCCAGTGCTGAGACAGTGGCTGATTTTTTTTTTTAAGATCACCTAGAACTTCTCCACTCTGTTATCAGGACTTTCTCGGCCACCTCTAGGTTCTGGCACCACTTACTATTCTGAAGATGCATAAAGCAAAGGCTTGAAATGTACCCTGAATTTCCCTGTTAACACACGACAGTGTAAAGCAATGAACTGTGGCCTGAGAAAGCACCCAGTGCCAGCTCATGATTCATTTATAGAATTACAGAAGGTTCAGTCCTGAATGTGCACCCTCTGCTCCTCTCCTAGCAGGGGCAGAAAAGTAGAAGATCAGGCACAACCATGTCTCATGTTGCTTAGTCCCGGTAAGTTGACTGGAGCAGAGAGAAGAAAGGACAGGCACATGCAGAAAAGCTGATGTGCATTCTGATAGAGGAGTTTCAACAACCTGGAAGCTCTGCATGTTTCTTATGTATAGCACAGAAGGAGGGTTTATTCAGTCTTGGTAGGAGGTTTCTGTAGATGAGCTGACTCGGGCAGTAAACATCTGGGAGGAGAAAGCTGGGGATGCTAGTTTTTGCATACACTGCCAACATTCACACTCAGGTCAGGGTAGACTTTGCTATCTGTCTGAGTCTGTCCCAGGAAGAAAGTTTTCCAGTATTTCACAGGTCTAAGTCTTTAACACGATGGCTCACACCAAACAGTATACATTCATTCAGGACTCCGGTTGCTCCCTACAAGGAGTCTTTAAGGAAAACATTCAATGAAGATAGACAAGTTACAACACAACACAATTGGGTGTGTTTTCCTGGTAAATACAAAGGCAATAAGAATGATAAGCATGTAAGAGAGTGGAAAAGAATGGATTACTTGCAGCAAGTAAACATCAAACAATACCTACTGGGTTTTTCCGTAAGCAGTGTCCTTAAACAAAAGATACTTCGACATTATATGATTCAAAAGATCTATGTACATTGCATTTGCATTTTAGAGGTGGGCACATTCATGAGCATGCTCACTTTAAAATGGAAAATGCCAGAAAGGGGAAACATGTGTTGTAATAAGGTTGTGATAATTAGCATGTGAAGAAAGATAATATGAGTTATCTAAACTAAACTTAACTATAATTATTAGTAAAATTACTAAGATCAAAATTCAATTTCCTGAGATGAAACCAATGTCTGGTTTCTGTTAATATGAAGGTTTTATAAATATCAATATGCCCTTGGTAACATTTACAGAAAACTGGATTAGAAAGCAAAGATTTTTATCTTTGGTCTTTTATTAAATGAACCATGTAGCTATCCGATTTGACTAGCAGTTTGTTGAAAATGGTGTATTTTCTCTCATGGCTTGGGAGCGTGCACTTATGTTTGGATCTTCAATTCTATGCCATTGGTCAATGAGTCCATTTTTATGGCAGTACTATGCTGATTTTATTACTATAGTTCTGTAGTATGATACATGATCTGTGATGGTGACACTTTCAGCAGGATTCTGGTTCTTTAGAGTTGTTTGCTCTATAAGGGGTCTTCTGTATTTCCATATTAAATTTAAGATTTTTAAAAAATATCTGCTTAGTGTTGCATTAAGATTTTGATGGTGATTGCATTAAATCTGTAGACTACTTGGGTAGATGGACAATATTATAATATTATTCCTGCCACTGCAAGAACATGGAGGTCTTCCATCTTCTAGTTTCTTCTTTAATTTCTTTTTTCACTGTCTTAAAGGTTTCATTGTACAAACCTTTACTCTCTTGATTAGATTTCTTCCAAGATTTTTTGAGGTGGTTGTAAATGGTACTGTTGCCTCATCTTTCTAAAATTGTGTTTTCCTGTGTTTGGTTCATATGCGTTCAAGATTATAATATCCTGTTGTTGGATTTTTCCTTGAATGTGTGTGATAGTTTTGGTTTGAAGTCAATTTGTCAGATATTAGAACACTATTTTTAAAAGTTTTATTTGCTTGGAACACCATCATTCATCCTTCTACCTTAAGCTGCTGTCCATGGTCATAGGTATATTTTCTGGAGGCAGCAACAAGATGGTCCTATTTTCTGATCCAATCTGTTAATTTTTGTCTCTTTATTGGAAAGTTGAGACAACGTGTCATTTTGTTACTTTTGTGGTGCTCTCTATGCTTCCTCTGATTCAGTGCTCTCAAATGGCTCACTTGTTTCTGTATCTTCTTGGCTGTGTTTAGTCATCCCTTCAGACCTGTTTTCCTTCTAGTATCTTCTATTAAACCCAGTCAGCACTTAATGCCTTACATTTGTTTTAATCGTGAAAAACTTTACTTTCTCCCTTTATTATGATTGACAGTTTTGATGGTTATAGTAGTCTGGGTTAGCATTTGTAATCTTTTACAATTTATAGAATATTGGTCTAATCTGTTCTTGTGTTCGTGGTCTCCATTAATAATCAGTTGTCACTCTGACAAACCACCCTTTGTTATTTGACCTTTGTTTCCTTTCATATCCTTTCTTTGGTCTGTATAATCTTTTTTTTTTTTTTTTATGATGATGTGGGGAGCTTCTTTTCTGCCCACATCTATTCGGTGTTCTGCATTCTTCTTGGACCTTGGTAGGCCTATATTCTCCTGAGGTTAGAGAAGTTTTCTTCAATGATTTTGTTGAAAATACTTTCTGTACCTTTGATCGGAGCCTCTTCTTCTGTACCTATTATTCATAGGTGTTTGTCTTTTATAGTGTCTCAGAGTTTCTGCATGTTCTATCCCAAGAGCTTTTTATTTATTATTTATTTATTTATTTGGTTTTTCGAGACAGGGTTTCTCTGTGTAGCCCTGGCTGTCCTGGAACTCACTTTGTAGACCAGGGTGGCCTCAAACTCAGAAATCTGCCTGCGTCTGCTTCCCGAGTGCGGGATTAAAGGCGTGCGCCACCACCGCCCGGCCCAAGAGCTTATTATATTTGATAGTTTCTTTGACTGAGTGATCTAATTCTTTAACCACATCTTCAAGACCTGATATTCTCTCTTCTTCATTTAATCCACTGGGAAGGGTTTCCTCTGAATATCTTGTTTGAATTTCTGAATTTTTCATTTTAAGTTTTGTTTCATTTTTGTTTCTCTTCAGAGATTCTACCTCTTTATTAAATTTCATTTCTATACTTTGAATGATTTCCATTACCTCCTTTAACTATTAGTGTTTATGGTCTTTATTGCATCATTCTTTATATCTATAAGAACACAAGTAGCCCAATGAAATAAAGAAACTCACCCAAAAAATGATGCTGGCAGTGACAGAGGAACTAACACCTAATCCACTCATCATGAAAGCTGGAAAATAACAACATCCTACACCTCATCATCAAAGCCAAGCAAAACTGTTTGGAGGCAGCAGAATGCAGCACAAGATGCTATAACTGGTGGAGGCAGAGGCAGGCAGATTTCTGAGTTTGAGGCCAGCCTGGTTTACAAAGTGAGTTCCAGGACAGCCAGAGCTATACAGAGAAACCCTGTCTCAAAAAACAAAAACAAAAACAAAATCTATTCTCAATAAAAGAAAAATATTTGCAAGAAAAATAATATATAAGAATGAACTCATAGGAGGAAAAACTGAATAAAACTGTAAGATTAAGGCATTATTTTGTTTAAAATTAATGTGGGTGAACTTCTCACAATATTATAAAGTTATAATAAAACAAATAAATGATTATACCAATGGAGTAGATATCTTAGAAAAATGATAAAAAAAAATCTTAAATAAAGACGTAAATGTTAAACAAAACACCATACACAAGATAGTCACAGAATGAGAAAGCATAGTAAGATAATGTACATATAAACACACACATACATATAATGTATAATGTGCACTATGTCTAATGTTTCTGAATTATTTATGTACTCCTTTTTCTACAATTCAATTTTTTTGTATTTGAAATCCTTTAGGATTTTGGTTGGGTTTAAGGACTGGAGTAGGAAATAAAATATGTTTGTCATGCATCAAATTGTCATGCTGATTACAAACGGTGTTTTATCATGGAGATAGGATTTTTTTTTTCAAAGTTACCAGGATCTAGAATCACTAAAAGCACAAGGCCTGTCTCTGAGGAACTACCTAGATGAGGTAAACTAGGATGGGAAAACAACATTAAATGTGGGCAGTGCCTTCCTACGTTCTCCCAAGAAACAGGAGAAAGCAGACTGAACACCAGCCTGTGCCTCCTGAGTGGACCGAGGGAGCAGAGTGAGCAGCTGCCTTCAGCTCCCAGCCCTGTGATCCCCACTATGAAACTGTGCATCAGAAGAGTACTTCCTGTAGGCCATTCGCTGTTTACTCTGTGCAGACCTACTTCACTAGGTGTGGTTTTGTTTTACAATTTTTTTTATTCTTTGTTAGTTTCATATCACACACCCAGCCCCCCATCTGCTCATCTTTGACCTCCATCCTTGTAACCTCACCCTCCCTCAAAGAAAATAAACAGTAAAAAAAAAAAATAAACAAAGCATAGAACTCATCTCATCATGGAAGCTGTAGTATATCACAATGTGTCCCACAGTATACCCTTGTGTCTACCCATCTTTACTTGCAAATGTTCATTGCAATGAGTCATTGGTCTGGTCCAAGCCCTTTGGCTTCAGTCACACCATCAATATTGGGTCCTCACCTGGACTCCTCCAAGTTACCCTGTCGCTGCTCTGTGTCATGAAGATCCTTCAGCTTTGGATCTGCAGGACCAGCCCTTTCACGTGCTCCAATACTTTCAGGTGATTTGGGGGTGGGCCAACTCAAAGCCCTGGATCTAGGCCTGGATGGTAGCTGAACTGGTCAACCCACTGACATTCCCTTATCTGCATCACCAGAGTGTGCTATCCAGCCCTGCTCTGGCTAGTCCATCCAATGCTACCACTGGCAGGGTCTGCCCTCCTGCTCGCACGCCCCTGGCACCCTCACCCATGCCTACAAAACCAGCTCCTCTGTGTGGCCCAGGTGATGTACAGGGCCCCACTCTCCCGAGTGCTGCAGCTGGTTAGGAGCAGGGCTAGTTCTCTTGCTCTTTATGACCCTGGGGCCAGCTATCCAGAATGCTGCAGATAAATAGAGTTGTGGAGAGGGAGGTCATTGTCTCTGTGCTCACACCACCTCACATTGTCTGGTCAGCTCTCCCAGACTCATCCCAGATGATGAGAGGTGGGGGTCAGCTCTCCAGAGTGCGGCAGTGAGTAGCAGGACCAGTTATGCACAGTCCTTTAACATCTATGTGGTCCCAGGCAGCTGTCTAGACCAGGGACATCGCCATAGTCTTAGTGGTAATATGAGCCACAGACATAAACATCTACCCCTCACACTGCAAAATGTCAGCAGCAGCCTTGGCTGAGACTTCACCACAGCCGCAGGTAGTAGGGCTGGCTACTCATAACAGGGTATCCCTCTCTACCCTTAAGTCTCCAGCCTCTGTTTGTCTACAGATGCCTATGGGTGGTGAGCAGGTATCTGGTTGTCTGCAAAGAGGTTCTACAAGGTTCCTTTCAAGAAAATCATGGTCTTTTTTTTTGACAGCCACGATGTGGCTGGGAAATTGCAGATCCTCGTACAGCCGAGTGTACTGCCGAGACCCATCTTGGACAGTCACATGCTTCCTTCTCCTGAATTTCTGCCAGCTACAGCCTGTGGATGTTCCTCCACAGCAAATCTCAGGCTCTGGCAAAGAGGAGCCCGAGCACTACTCTACGTGGGCTCAGATGCGGGGTGCGGGGGCTATGGGCTACTCATCTCAGATGTGGGGTGCGGAGGCTGCGAGAAGGCCTGGGCACTCTGCCAGCCACTCTCCCTCTCCTACTCTGCCCACCCTCTCCTGCTCTATTTTTTAACACCATGTTTCAAGCCATAGTGGTAAAACCCTGTTCCTAACACAGGCTTCTTCCATGCCATGAAGCACTGATAAGTGGCCAAAGTGATATGCTCTCCTGGTTCCTCCTGTGCCCTGGGGGAAACACACCTTTCAGCTGTCCATAGTCAAAACTACCCTGTACCCTCCATGGTTTTCTGGAATTCCCACCTTAGAAAAGTGCAACCTCCCCTCCCCCAATCCCAGCGCTCCCCCTTCACCTTGCCTCTTTTCTTTAGCTCCATTAAAGCTTCTATGTGTTTGGGCTTCCCTCTGGTCAGTGGGGCTCACCTTTCCACTTAAAAGTTTTGTTCCTCGTATTTTTCCTTTTAAACATTTATAAAGGACATAGCAAAGTTGGCCAGATGACTCAGATAGGAGCACCTAATGACCAAGCCTGTCCACCTGAGTTTGATCCTTAGATCCCATTGTGGAAACATAGAATGAAATCCTGAAAGTCATCATCTCACCACTACATGTGCACTATGTATGACACACAGAGGATGCCCTCTCACACACATATATCACAGGAGTAATTAATTAATTCTTAAAAGAGCAAATACTAGCCCAATCTCATCAGCTTTGTAACAGAAAACCTGCTAGTCCCTGTTTCCTCTCTGACCTGATTCCCAAAGGATCACAAAGACCTTCTAACCCAACTTTTCTTTCCCCAACTCCTCCCAGTATCAGACTCCACCATCAACAGGCATTCACTGGGAACTCACTAGCTGAGCAGGCCAGGGAAATGGAAGTCAGCTGAAGACCTTCACTGTTCCCTTCTCCCCTGCAAATCTAATTCACCAGTCTCATCCCTAGTACTGCAACAGAACACCAGTGGCAGCCTTTCTTCCACCTTGCCCACATCTCCTGTGGATCCCACAGATCTCCCCTGCCATTGTAACTTCCCTCTTTCCACTTGGTTGTTTTATCCTAGCCTCCAATTCTAGCAGGCACTTTCTACTAACCCACAGACCACTCCTGCCAGGGAGGTAGTAGGTTGCTTGTACATCTTTTTCTTACCTCTGTTCCTCTAGATCTATTCCCCAGTCCCATTCCTAGTGCTATAGCAGGCCTCCTGGGGTGACCTCTCTTAACTGTCTCCTCCATTCCAAGAATCCTGGTTGAACACTCTGCTCTCATCTCTTCTGTGAACTCTGTTGGACCCCTAGCCTATCCCCACTCCTAAGTCTTAGCTCTCAATACCCAGAAACATATTTAACCTAGGATGTCCAGTGACCACAACTATCAGGTCCAAAACAAATTTCCTACCAGGAATCACACTCAGAAATCCAGAGAGGAAACAGAATCCAAGGAACAAAATACCCATCAATTAAAGGTAAATCCAGGAATCACCGCCTAGACATACAACCATCACAAACTCAGATGCTTAGACTACAGCATAACACAATCAATTGTCAGGGCAATTGTTGGGGTCTGGAGACCCCTGGCATCTCAGCCTCCATCTTGTCCCTGTGCCATCATCTATTGACTAACAGTGTTTTGCTTCTACCACTATCTTGCTTCCATTTTGTAATTGAATGCACCAAGAATAAGTCCTTCTGAATAGGTCTACACCAGGTCTTCTGTGTGTATATTATAGCTATCAGATTAGTATCTTTATGGGACTCCTAGGTATGTGAGTGGTTCTCTGATTGTTGTGCCTGTTATTGGGGATATTTTTCTTCTCTCCAGTTGCCTTTTCAACTTTAACATGTAGGGATTTTGCTTTATCTTATTATATTTTGTCAAAAAATAGAAAAAAAGAACAAATACTAAACATTAAAAAACACTTTTGAACACAACTGAGTAGTAGTATTTAATTAACATATTTGAATTTTCAAGAAAGATTAATTCCACCAGAAGAATCAAATGACCACTTTGAAGATTCAGCCTGCTTCCAAGCTTACTTCTTGAATTCCCATTCATAGGGCTTTTCAGGAAGTGTAGAGCATTACGTTTGCCCATCATAGTGAGAAGAGTCTTGAAATAATTTATAAGGAAGCAAGGTGTGATGTAGTTCAGGGTTTCAGGACTCTTGCGTTTCTGTTGCTTTGTGCCCGTGGCAGCAAGATACATCTTAGTGGATGCAGACAATGGAGGAGGCCTGTACTTTGTGGCCACAAAAGCAAAGAGAAAAAGTAGAGGGGACAGATTCTCAAAACCCCCATTTGAAAGCACACCAACAAGGACCTATCTCCTTTCAGTAAGCTCTACCTCCTGAACATTCTGCCACTGCTCAATAGCACAGAAGATTTGCCATCATTTAACTCATCAGCCTTTGGAGAACACTTACAATATGAGTAATAGTATGTAATAATATGTACATTTCTTTTTAAAAAGATTTATTTATTTTATGTATATGGATGTTGTGTCTGCATGTACAGGTTGAGATTAGGGTTAGGGTTAGGGCTAGCTGTACACCAGAAGACCAGAAGAGATCACCTGATCTCACGAGACTACAATTATAGATGGTTGTGAGTCACCATGTGGTTACTAGATATTCAACTCAGGACCTCTGAAAGAGCAATTGGTGCTCTTAACTAATGAACCATTTCTCCAGCCACGTTTCTTAATATTTATCTTATTTGCAATAATTTTATTTGGTACCTTTGGGGGCAGACAAGACCATATAAACACATGATGACTGCCCACAAGAGTCCTGTGGCAGGATGGTGATTTCCTTCTTCACTCTCTACTCTCCATTCCTGATGTCGAGCACCACCTTCAATTCCATGTCGGGGTTTCCTGCTCTTTATGCCAAAGGTTCCCTTTCAAAGGTAATCTCTCTATGTTTATTTTAAATATCATCCAGAATCGCAATATTATGGTACTTTCCCCCATTTTCTCAATATTTTTCAATGAAGCGGATGATTCATAAGCATAATTTTGCAATCAAATCTGAAAAGAATTTCTTCATGGGAATAATAAGCAAATTTAAAACCCACAATGAAACTGAAATAAGAAAGGCAGTTCCATTGATTTCAGTTCATTCAATATAGGGTTGGACAGAAAGGAGGTCTGAGAATTCCTTTAGTGGTAGAGTCAGAGAAAAGTTAGGAGACATAGGTTTGCTACAGACTAACGAGGGAGGAAAAAAAACTGTGATTCTAGGCTGCAACCATGAAAAATCTGATTAATTGATGCTCAGGGTTTCTGTTGCTGTGCCACTAATGACCCCAAAATAGACTGCTTTCCTATGAAAGTGCAAATCAAAATCATAGCGAGATAATATATTAGATGGCTACTATAAAACAAAATAGTCAGAATACCTTAGAAATAACATGTATTGGTAGGGATATGAAAAAATGTAATACTTACTCATTGTCATAGAACTGTAAAAATGGTGCTATTAATATGGCACTTGATTAAAAATAAGATTATTCCTCACCTAACCATTCCATCTGGGCATACACTCCAAAGAGCTTAGAGTCTTTAGTAAATATTTATGCATTGATGTATTTATTAGTATTGTTTATAATAGCCCAAACACAAGAGCAAACTAATATCCATCAGGGATTAATGGGATATATATGTATATGTGTATATATGTATATATGTATATTTATATATACATATATACATATGGTGTGGTATGTGTTATTTCAATTTAAAAAGAAGACAACTATGAAGCATAAAACATGATTGAGCTTTCCATTAGACATTATGGTACATAAAATAAGGCATAAAAGGCCGAAGGCCAAAGCATGTATGATTCTACTTTCACAAGATAACCTAGTGGAGTTGAAGTCACAGATGCAGAAATCAGAGGTTACAAGTAGCTGAGAAGGAGTGTGGAGTGCTGATTGACAGGCTGGGAGCTTGGAATTGGCTTAGATTCTGGAATTAGATCATGGTGATAGTTGCCCAGCAGTGTGAATATACTGAAAATGAGAATATACTAAAGAATGATTAAAGTGGTCCTGTGCAAAGACGTGTGTATATCTCTGTCATATACAGGGATTTAGTGATGTTGCTTCTGTTCCCCTAGTGTCCCCTTGGAGCAGTGGGAAAAAATTCAGGTGCCAGGACAGCCATGGTCTTGTCCAGTATCTGCCTTGACCTGGCAAGACAAGCAATGTTCCCACTTTGACTTCTGTGTTCCCTTCTAGGCATCTCAGCTCCTTGCAAGGGCTCATACTTTATCCTTCCATGGAGGTCAGGATTAACTCTTGAATTTGAACCTAATAGTAGCCCATCCCTAAATCACTCATGTCTGATGGTAGAGGCCAGCTGGCTGTCAGATGTTAAGATGAGCCTGTTGTCTGGACATACCTGTTTTTGCAGATTCATGCCGGGTGTTCATTAGAGCATGGTGTGTGTTTTCTAAGAATAAACTAGAACAAGATAGGAGATATAGTATTTCCAGCATATGGCATCTCACCCTCATGCTCTCAATTTTAAAGCAGTTATACAGTGTGTGATAAATGTCATGGTGACCATTGGCTAATAATTTCTTCTTCTATTGTCCTTAAGTTTTTCTCATAAAGTGTTGGAAGAAGGCAGAATAAAGAATTTTCCTACATTGTAAATCAGACCACTTCTTTCAAAAGAAAGTAATCCAGGTTGTGATGCCTTCTTAAAAATTAGGTCATCAAACATAAACTGAAGAGTCTGGCAAATGTGCATTTGAGATCCTCTGAGAAAATGTCTAGGGGATTTATTCTGAAGGTGCACTTGACTGTCTTAAGCCAGACTACAAAGTCAAGTTGTCACTAAACACACCAACAGCACAGTGGGTGTGAATGTTAGCCTTTGATGTCTTTATGAAAAGTGCAAAGCAATGGCACTAAACCAAGTGTCCAGGTCAGGAAAGACTCAGAACTGAGTGGCTTCGAGGACAGTTTCTTAGTTAAGTAAAGAACTAGATAAGTATTCATTAAAAGAAACAAAATCACAAGGAGTACACTGATAACTGTGGAAAATGTTTCTACTTCTTATGTTCTCTTTCAAAATGTTATATTAATTCCTAATATCATCCTAGGGATGTGATTTTGTTATCGAGACAGTATAGATAGTTTCCCATCCATTGACTCCTTCCACAGACACTTGGGACTCTTCCTTTGTACATGTCTCAGGAGCACATTGCTTTGTTTAATTATGTGCAAGTGGGTCCTTTTCTCTGCACTGGCTCATAACTTGTCTAGGTCCAGTCTGTGTATGTTCTTTGGTTCATGGTTCAGTCTCTGAGAGCCCCAAGGGTCCAGGTTAGTTGATTCTGTTGCTCTTTCTGTGGAATTCCTATCATTTTAGGGACCACAATTTTTCCTCCTATTTTCCATAAGAGTCCCCAGGTTCCATCCACTGTTTGGTTATGAGTGTCTATGTGTGTCTGAGTCAGCTGCTGGGTGGAACCCCTCAGAGGATAGCCATGCTAGACTCCTGTCTGCAAGTATAACAGAGTATCTTGGTGCTTGCCCATGGGATGGGTTTCAAGTTGGGCTGGTTATCGGTTGGCCATTTCCTCAGTCTCTACTCCATCCACTGTGACTGCCTTTCTTGTAGACAGGATAAGTTTTGGGTTGAAAGTTTTGTGGGTGGGTTGGTGTCTCTATAGCACCATTGGGGTTCCTGCCTGGCTATAGGTGACCTTTTCAGGTTCCATATCCCTAATGCTGTAGTCAACAGCTAAGGTAGCATTGATTCTTGGACATCTCCCTTATTCAAGATCTCTGTCATGTCCTAGAGATACCCCCCACCTCCCTACCCCTATCAGATCCAGATTTCCATTCATTCTTGTGAACATCTAGCCATCTCTCCTGTCCTCCCACACACCTGATCCTGAACCGCCCAATTCCCCACCCAATTCCCTCTCCTACCCAGTTCTCTTCCTCCATCTCCCTCTTGTGACTATTTAATTCTCCTAAGTGAGATTCAAGTATCCTTGCTTGTGCCTTCCTTCTTTTTTGTTTTGTTTGTTTGTTTTTGTTTTGTTTTTTCAAGACAGGGTTTCTCTGTGTAGCCCTGGCTGTCCTGGAACTCACTCTGTAAACCAGGCTGCTTCTACCTCCCAAGTGCTGGGATTAAAGGTGTGCACCACCATGCCCGGCTTGTGCCTTCCTTCTTATTTAACTTTTTTGAGTCTGTGGGTGTCCTGTATTTTATGGCTAATAGCCATGTTGGAAATCAATTTGGCAGTCTCTTGGAAAACTGAGAAGAGTTCTACCTCAAGACCCAGCTATGCCACTCCTGGGCATATACCCAAAAGATTCCCCACCAGTCCACAAATACTTTCTCAACTATGTTCATAGCAGCTTTATTTGTAATAACCAGAAACTGGAAACAACTTGGATGTCCCTCAACTGAAGAATGGATAAAGATAATGTGGTACATCTACGTAGTGGAATACTATTCAGCTACTAAAAACAAAGACATCATGAATTTCGCAGGCAAATGGATGGATCATGAGATTATCATTCTGAGTGAAGTAACCCAGAGCACATGGTATTTACTCAGTTAGAAGTGGATATTAACCATAAAATACAGTATACCCTTGCTCTTGTACTGTTAATACCTCCTTACTCAGTAGACCATTGGTATTTGATTCAGAAGTTAGGACCAGATCCTACTCCCCAAAGTAACCCACTGCTCCCCAGACTCCAGCTGCACTGAAGACACCCAATGCACTTTATCTCTTCGAAAGCCTTCCTTCATTTCTGGCAGGTAAATGTTAAAAAACACTTCAGTATTGATTCTGTTTCCTGTTGCTATAGCAAAGTATTCAATGCTGAGTACTTTATGAAGAAAAGAGGTTCATTTAGGTCATTTAAAACTCATAAAAGTGAACATATCATTCTAGCTAAGAAATGATAGTGAAGATATCATGCAGTGAAGTTCTCCCTGTAAAAGCACCTGTAGAAAAAACGCACAGTATAGGATGATGCCGATATATCCCTTTAAAGGAACATGCTCCCCATTAAGTGAGATTTTTGAATGCTTTCTCTGCAGTTGCTGGTGCTGCTTGAGTAGGTTTAGGAGGTGTGGCTTTGTCAGAGAAAGCATGTCCCTGGAGGCAGACTTTGAGGTTTCAGAAGCCACACAGCAGTCCCAGTTTGCTTGCTCTATTTCATGCTTCTGCTTCAAGATGTGAGTTCTCCACTCTCAGATATCAGCTCCAGCCACCAAGTCCATCTCCTTCTGCCATGCTGACCCACCATTATGAATTACTCCCTAGGATCTGTAAGCTCAAATACACTCTTTTTTTTCAATAAGGTGTCTCGGCTATTGCATATGCCAGCACAGTTTTGCTGAAAGGGCCCTGATATAGCTGTCTATTGTGAGGCTATGCCAATGCCTGGAAAACACAGAAGTAGATGCTCACAGTCATCTATAGGATGGAACACAGGACCCCCAATGGAGGAGCTAGAGAAAGTACCCAAGGAACTGAAGGGGTCTGCAACCCTATAGGTGGAATAACAATATGAACTAATCATTACCCCCAGAGCTTGTGTCTCTAGCTGCATATGTAGCAGAAGATGGCCTAGTCGGCTATCATTGGGAAGAGAGGCCCCTTGGTCTTGCAAACTTTATATGCCCCAGTACAGGGGAACTCCAGTGCCAAGAAGTGGGAGTGGGTGGGTTGGGGAGCAGGACAGGGGGACTTTCGGGATAGCATTTGAAATGTAAATGAAGAAAATATCTAATAAAAAATTGAAAAAAATAAGATGTCTTGGTCACAGTGTGATAAAATATTAATACAGAAGTATTTATCTAATACTTGAACTTTGTTAGTAAGGAAATGATACCAACATGGTCTTTATCTTGGATGCTGGGTATGGGTGATCTTGAAAACAATCATACTGTACATTTCAGTAGTTTCCAATTTTAATTAAAAAACCCATCAATTTGATTTTATAATTAGGAAAATTGCATCAAAACCACTCCTAAGTTACTTACGGGGAGAGGCCAAAAGGAAACAATTTACAAATTAAAATAGAATTAAGTAGTATATTAATGTGAAGATTTTGGCTTTTTTGGACATAAAAAGCTGGTGAGATGACTGTTGAATGGATAATTAATGATACTAAGAAATTTTTAATTTTCAGTAATGTAATGAGATTATTCTATATGTTCTTTCTTTTCATGACATACACTTCAATGTTTACCAGGAAGACACATAAGATTTGCTTTAAAATTATGTGGTCACATTGAGTAAGAGCCAGGGACGAAACAGACAACAGTATGGAAACTCAGGATGTCTTAGGGATACACACACAAGATAAGGAGCCTTCAGGCCCACCTGGCTAACCTTCTTCCCTGTCAGAAAAGGAACTCAGGACAGGGCAAGAATGCAGAAGAGAAAGCTTTTAGTACAAAGTGAATGTACCGGGCCATCAAGTGGCCAGTGGGTGAGTGCAGACATTCCCAGAATGATATAGAGCTAAGGTGGGGGATTCACCCCCACATCTGTCCCAAGGGGTTTGCATGTGTCACAGTATCAGATCATGACACAGGTGTTCAATGCTGCAAAGCACATCAGTGGGGTTGCCATTATAATGAAGCAGGGCACATAAGTTATTGTTTCTGATTGCAATACTGGACCCACACTTGGAAGGTCTTGTTCCTTGCTGTCTGGTTACTTGGAGTTTGCTGCAATGCAGCTAGCTATCTGCTGCACCAGCCTTTTCCCTGCTGCAGTTGCTCTTCCCCTGTACTATAGGGCTTGCTCTTCCCTTCTACCCTAGACACGCCATCCTTAATTTTTAAGATCTGTAGCTTCCTCCAAGTGAAGTTCAACTTGTGGGTATGGTATGCAACCTCCTACACAAGGTATCCTTATATAGGAAAATCAAATTTCTAAAGGACTGTATCACACTTAGGTGGTTAACAATTACTTAGTGCTGAGGATGCCAGTTTGGGTTAGTCACTGTAAAATACTTTCACCCTGGCAGCACAAGTTGGCCTTCCTGCTTTAGCTTCCTGAACTCAAAGATTGCAGTTGTGAGCCACCGTGGCTGGTTATGTATGACTTAACCCTTTTTATCTGTCTCACACCATACTTTGCACATGATATGGCAAACACTACTGTGCCTCACCTGAGTTGCATCCTGTCCTTCATCTTGCCTAGGCTCCTCCTTTTGTCTGATAGATGATAGTTAATGGGAAGCTTACTAAAAAAAGAAGGAAGGAAGGAATAACTGATTGTCATGTATCTTTTAAGAATTGACTGAGGAAGCTCTCTCCTCAGTCCACATCTGGGTCAGATGAATTGAATGAATGATCCTCTAGAATTATGCTATTTTATAATTATCTGTGTGGTTTTTACAATGACCTGCTAATAATGTGGTGCTCATTCACTATTTACCACCATAGCTCAGCTCCATATATGCCATCCCATGCTTCATTCTACTAGGCCCAGGAGTCTGCCAACTACATTTTCTAGAATCCTTTCACAGCTGGGTTTTTATTACATCCTACCAATGAAAACATTCTTGGGAGATCAGAAGCTGCCCAGAGGAAAAACGTCTTCTAAGGTTTCTCTCAAAACATTGTGACAACTTCGGAAGCTGCTGTTACATGAGGGTAGCTGGGGGGGGGGGGGGCTGCCTGTGAGGTCACAGTGAGGACAGGCTGGAGTAAGAGTGGACCAGAGGCATCAGCACATCCAGAACTTCCAGAACCTCAGAGTCCCTCATCTGACTCAGGGACCCCGGCCCAGCTGCACTCATGCCTCTCTTGCTTGGACCTCACACAACTTGCTTCCCCACCTTGATAACATGAAGAAAGTACAAAGCCCAGACATTGCCTTCAATTCTCTTTTAGCCCCAAGAGGATCTTTGACATGACTTCTCTATATTGATTCCTGTGCTTCAAGCATGCGATGGGGCTTTCTCTTTACAAGTTCCCATTTGAGAGAAACTATTCTGATTCTTTAATGTCTGGGCTGTCTTTTAAATCTTTTAATCTGACTGCACAACGTGGTACATGAAACGCAGGAGTCACAGAGATGTGAGGATGTAGGGGTATGGAACAGGCTTCCTAGGAAGCTTCTGATGTTTTCTTTTAGCAAATAGATCTAAATGAATTAAAAGTATTAAAGATGCATGTACCTTAGTTCCCTCCCCTACTCCAGCCTCTGTACTCTCTGTCTGTATGATTTGGATGAGACTAGCTCTCAGCCACAGGCTCCAACTATAATACATATGAGCCAATTTTGGCACTCACGGTTGATGGGAGAAGTTTTCTGGAACCATTGAAAGGGGCTCTTTTCCCTCTGAACACTGCCTCAGATGGGCTGTGAATGAGTTTATACAAAAAGTGTTTGCTAAAGTCTCTTGAGGCCAATATGTCTTTCCATTCAAAATCCCCAATATTTATTACTGAAAAGGGTTTTCATTATTTTTGTGACCGCAAAGAAAAATGATATTCATAAAATCTTGGCTTTGGATGCTGCCACTGACCAGGCTGCTGAGGTTATTAAAGTCATTTTTTTATATTAAATGAATATAAGAAACTGTAGGTACTTTGGGATGAAAACTACAAATGTAATATGCCTCTAGTGGTCTTGGAGAAGTATCCTAACTATGTATTGAAGGTGCAACCTTGAATATAGGGTCATCTAAAGGTTATGAGGCAGAGAATCAAAGCTATTTCAGATAGGACTGAGGCATTACTGAAGGGTAAGAAAGAAATCAAGCCAAAAAATCAAGCAATAATTTAGTCCCTTTGTGGACATTCTATTGTGTGCATCTCACACAAAATGGCAGCCTTTGGAAGGCAGCCAATGTTGTGAGCACTTTATGGAGGGACGGGGAATGAATCTTTCTTTTAGGTTCTGACTCCATTTTCATTTTGGTTAGCAAAGTTGGAGGGCTAGAAATGGACAGCCACTGGCAAAATTATATCAATTATATTAATACAATCAAGAGCCCACTGTGTGCTAACTTGGTCAGAGGCTCCTGCACAAAACAGTCCTCAGCTTTTCATCCTGTGATGAGATGGACTGTCAATGAAGCTGTGAGAAAAAAGCAATGCAGTCAGAACATATAGGATATGAAGGGGTACAAAGTCACACTGATATACTTTGGGACTCCTGACTTCAAGTCTTAGCCTCTTTTCTTCACTAAATCAGAGTAATAGAACTGATCTTGGAGGGTCATGATGGCTATCATAGGAGATAGCACATGGAAAGTGAAAGTGCCTGTACAAGAGCATCCTAAGTCTATAGTGAGGACAGAGCCTTGAGCATGGCCAATTAACAGCCCACAGAGCAGCCATCTGACTGCTCCCACTGTTTTCATGATAGCTCTTGCTAATCCTTCATGTCTCTTGCCATCACAGTGTCTCATGAATATTTAAAGCATATAATACTCTTTACTTATATCTGGGGGGACAATGACCATGTGCAAAGCCTACCTGAGTAAATATTAGGGTATGCATTGCCATGGAAATGTGCAAGCTGCTCAAATAGAATATGGGCTCAGAAAAGGAAGGGGAAAAGTTCTGAAATTTTCAACCCAGAAAAATCCCACGTTCTTTAAAACAGAAGTTTTTAAGTGCAGTGAGCTCCTCAACTTAAGATGCACAATGCAGAAAACATTTACTCTCTTCGTGCTACACACAAAGCCCCTTACCTCCTGGCTATAAGGTCAGTATTTCCTTCCCTCCATCTCTTGTCATGTTTCTCTGTGTGGGCATGCATGCACATGAGGTCAGAAGTCAACACTGAGACAGATTCTCGCACTGAACCTGGAGCTCACCTTTTGGGTCAGACTTCTAGCCAGGGAGATGCTCAGATCCATGTGTTTCCACCCCAGCTGTGCTGGGTATGTCGATTTGACTTGGATCCTCATGCTGCTCCAACAAGCATGTTACCAACTGTGCCAGTCCTCATATCCTACCAGCTCATTTTCTTTTAACACTCTCCAATGGTGGCAGCCATATGCTACACAACTGAACAAAGAGGGAGCCTAGATGCTTGAAGTCCGGCCTCCAGGGGAATGGTGGGTTTGTTTGTTTTTCCTTGCTTGCATTTAGCCTGCTTTGTTTGGACCTCTATAGGCTGGGGCTTTAGCAGAGTTAGAGCCACTTTATTCCCCTAGTCAGTGGAAACACCTGAGTGTCTTGATGTATACTCTGAAGGCACTGGGAATAGATAGAGTTAAAAATAACCACTGAACTAACAATACAGTAGTTGTTACTAAATAAATTGAAACTAAATACATTATTCCAATGGTTTAAATTCTCCAGAGTCGAAGCTGCAATGAAACCCTTAACAAGACAGCTGGGCACAGGAGGAAAGATGCTGGAAGATGTGCAGAAGTTAGCTAGAGGTCAAAAGGAATATTCCTCCTATGGTACTTGTCACCATCTTCCTCCCAGAATATCAGTGAGGTGTTCCCCTGATCCTTAGCTCACACCATTCATAACTAAGACATGCTTTTGGGGAACCTATTTTAGAGCACAGATTTTGACAAATGGTTCAATCCTGCAGTGGAATTCTTGGAAACCATGATTTCCATGTAATACAGGAAGCCTGTATTGGGTGATAGCATCTCTGGGAAGTTAATCGCTCTTTGGGCTGTAAAAGGGTCCTTTTCAGATACACAAAGACAAAGGAAAAACTCAGGGCTCAAATTCAACATGGGGCTCAACTTTGTGTCACTTTGAAATACCTCACATAGAGGTGGGAGTGGAAGAGAGATGGGGAGGCTAGCATGTCTTATATGTCTGTAGGCTTAAGTTCAAGACTGAGCAGATATACAGGTGCGGATGAAGTCACTGAAGTGTGTTGACACAAACTGTTCTCATGTAATAAAACCAGAGCTACTAGCCCCTACTACCTGAAATTCAACTCCCAATGTTGCCAGCCTAGAGACCAAAGCTGTAACACATGGACCTTTTGCAGAAACTTGATATTCTGCTCATATACAGTGTCAAGCCATTGGGAAGACAGGCCCCTTGGTCTTGCAAACTTTATATGCCCCAATACAGGGGAACACCAGGGCCAAGAAGTGGGAGTGGGTGGGTAGGGGAGCAGGGTGTGGGGAGGGTATAGGGAACTTTCAGGATAGTATTTGAAATGTAAATTTAAAAAAAAATCTAAAAAAAAAAAAGAAACAGAGCTTAGACCAAGTGTGATTCACAGTGCTATTTACCATCATACAACTGAACAAATGCCTACAATTGTGCAGTACATATTTTGAACAGAAATCTTAGTGTATGATTTTAAATAATTAAAACCTAAAATATTGTTATAGAAGTTATGTTAAAACAAATTCATTTACTAACTTCCTAACAGTACTTTGAGAATTTGGGGATGAGAAATTTGTGTTCTTGAGCTTTTTACTGTTTAAATAGAAAAATATTTCAAGATATGCCCTCAACTACATATTTTGGTGGGGAAACTTAGCATCAATGAACCAGAGAGAAAATATTGATAATACTGGTAATACATCATTTTGGAAAGAGAGACCCAAGATGGATTGAGCCCAGGTGGCCCTGTTCGTGGTGTTGCAAGAAGGTCCTTCTGTATAGGGATACTGTATAAATCTTAAAATTCAGCCACAATTTGAAGGAGTCAAGTTAGGACTACAAGAATCAAATCTTGAGTGGAACACATCACTACTTGTAGCACATGCAAACATTCATGCTCATTTCTTCTTTAAGAAAACTAAGATATATATGCATTACTGACAACTCTGTAAGAACTAGCATTATTCTGAGCAAAAGTCATACATTAATGAAAATGAAAACAACAAAAAAGGAAGCTAACTTAGTAATCAGATGGGAGAGGCACACCGATACTCCGGCAGAAGAATAAAAGAAAGGGGACTGAAGAGACTGAATTTATAAGCTGGCCAAAGATGTGGGTATTCAGACACACAGCAGATGGGCACAGGATCTGAGTACAGAAATAAGAGTAGCTGGTTAATTCTACTGTTTCTGATTGAATTTGCGGTTTCTCTGGGGGATTTCGAGCTGCTTAGAGTGGAATGGAGACTGAGAGACCAACTACTTTTGGGGACAGCTCAATGTCATTTTCAGCACCCTGACAGATGGTTACCAATCTTAGCTTGAGCCAGTCCATCTCTTTCAGGGTCTATAGGACCCAAAGCTTCCTTATACTTAGATGGACATTCCCTAACATAAGCCATCCTAGGCCAAGCCAGCTGTTGCTGCAGCTCTCAGTGGTGCATCTCAGCAGCTGTTCTGATGTCACCTGCAAGTATCTCTTTTCTCCTCTTTTATGTAACTAATTTCTCAATTTTGAAATTTCCCATTCTCAGATTTTGTGACTTTACAGTATTATAGTGTCCAATCTGTCCCCTTGTTTCCTAAATGGCCTGTTTTTCACATTCTAGCCCTCTCCTGGATTTTGTCAGATCTGTTTTTTAAAACACCTAAACCAAGTAAGTATTCTCACCTGCTAAATCAGGAGTGCTTCTCTCTGTAAATAGGACAAATAATCTATTAAAATTATCACAGTTTTCTTTCTTTCTTTCTTTTTTCTTTTTTAGTAGACAGATGGTCCATATTTGTGGTCATGTGGTAGCAAGTTACTGTTGTATAACAAATGGCCCCAAAACTTAACAACTTAAACACTTATCATCATTGTTTCTGATTTAGGCATGATTTGGGTGGGCTGTTCATTGTCATGTGTATGTTAGGGTGTTGGTTGGGACTGTAGGGCCTGAAGAATGATGGGAACTACATGACAGCCTCTAAGCCATTTTAAGAGTTAGAAAGCAGACCAGAGAAAAGTGTACATTTCCATAGACATAGACAGACATAGATATATAGATAGTGAGGATCAAGAGAGAAAGGGGTACAGTAGAGTAGTGCTACCTGTGTGGGTGAGAAAACCATCAGGAAAGGGCCATGTTGAGAAGTCACAACACTCAGCACAGAGCTCTGCAAGAAACCTCTTTCCCTTTGTATTCTGCCACAAATAAACTCATCCATCCATCCATCCATCCATCCATCCATCCATCCACCCACCCACCCATCCAGTCACTCATTCACTCAGCATCTTCCAGATGTTTTGAGTCATTCCAGTAGAAGCTCTAGGCACTAAGATGAACAAAAGGTTTCTCATCCATACTGATCCTACAGGCCACAGGGTGCCATGACAAAGGGAAGGGAGTGAAGTTGAACATGAACTGAACTGGCATAGAGACACCTGATATAATCAAGTTACATAACTTGATATACCTGGGCTTTCAGCTATAGCAGGGAGGCCACAGCAGGAAAGGAAAAGCAAATCTTTTAAGTTCCAAAATATTTTTAAAAATTTAGTAAACAGCTGCCAGTAGATCCAGCTTTTGTGAACTCCAAACCCCAAATAATAAATGATGATGATGATAATAATAATGTAAGAGTCAATTCTACTGTCCTAAAGATCCAAGAGCTCAAATGACCAGGCTGCAGGGCTAAGGCCTCATGGTGAATGCCCTACTTTCTATCCCAGGACCCAGCTTGTCAGTGGGGAAAGGGATAAGATCTACCAGATAATAGACACCAGCCTACTTTCTACTTTCTCTTAGAAGCAGCAATCTTTGAAAGCAAATGTCCATCTTCTTCTACCCATTTACATACATTCTTAGCAGTGTGATGGATAAAGATCAACCAAGTTACCATGTCTGTATTTTCCATAGCACCAGGGTTAGTGCACAGACTAATGGCTAGAGCCAGCTGGGACTAGATAACTGAGTGAACCAAGACTGCATCTGTTCCATAGACAATCATGAACTGGATAAAGGCAGACAAGTGCGAAGCCTCTAGCCAGTGGTCCAAGGTCAGGGTGGTTGAGGACTGCCTGGGCCGACAGGGTCAACGGTACAACAGCATTGCAAAGGCAAAGGGCACAGAAGTAAACTTGTAGCCACCATGCAGGAGTGACAGGCAAAAGGCTGTAGTCACTGGTAAAGTGTTATGAAGATCAAACCAAAGCCTGTGAGCCCTTGCACACACAGGACACAGGGAATCCTGAGTGCAGGTAGGTCATGCCATAATGTTTGCTTTCAGAGCTCCCACGCTGAGTGCACAGGAAGAGCTTGGACAGTTGCTGACTCTGTGAGAACTGATTCAGACTGATTATCATTCTCTTGTCTTTCCTACTATCACACTGTTGTTCCTAATCATGCTCGAATCTGTGCCACACAAGGAAAGTATCTTTCCTCAGACTGTAGAAACTAGCCCTCAGCAGAATCAAGGCATACGAAGTAAAACTCAGTACAATTGAAATGTAGTATTAACACCCCAGGCCTTAATAACAAACCACAACGAACTGATTCAGTATTTAACATATGGAAATGCCTCCCCCATATGTATGTGCCTACTCAGTATTCCTGACAGTTATTAAGAACTTTAAGTGGAACTGGGGAACAGGTTAACATTTATACAACATGGTGACTCATACTGCTGCGTGCAGCCGCCCTCTGCTGGAAATGGGCAGTGGTTTCAGGGCAGCCACTGCAGCCAGGCTGTGTGGGTGGCTTAATGCTTCTAGAATCTTCCTACTGCTTGCTCTTTAGATCCACAGTGATTCTGTCACCCATGGAAACCAATACCTTCCTCTGTCTATGTACCGAACAGAACAGGTCAGCTAAGTACTTCTGTAAAAACATCTTCAGTGGCTCAAGTAGGTGCCCTGAAGGCAGACTGTGACTGCTGGAGTTTGAATCCAGCTGGTACACTGATCCCCCATCCCCCTTGACTTGTGGGGAGCTGCTGAGCCTTTGTGTTTCTTTATGGGCAAACAGGCTATCTACTAAGAGGCCTGCACACAAAGCTGCAGGCTGGCTAAGGCTCATAAAAGCCCTGCATATCATAGTTACTCTACAAGGATTTGTTTTATAGGATTTCTATATTGTGACAACCAAAATAACTGGCTGAGGGTGTCTGAAAAGCTTTTCAATAATGAACACCAGCTAGTAGGAAATCCTGGTTAAAAACAAATAACATAGAATGGTTCTCACTATGTAACTTGAATGTGGCTGATGCATACACAGGGCAGACTTCAAGGACAAGCATTTGTGCCTATAATCTCTGGTAAAAGTGGGCCAACCTGGCTTCAGACATGTTTTATTTAAAAGATTTAAAATTATTTTATGTGTATCTGTGCCCTGGCTGGATGTATATCTGTGTACTACACACATGCATGTTGCCTACAGTGGCCAGAAGAGGGTTTCAGACCCCCTGAAACTAAGGTTACAAACAGTTGAGTTACTATGTGGGTGTTGAGAACTAAACCCAGGACCTAGGAAAGAGCAGTCAGTGCTCCTCATCACTGAGACATGCTTTCGGCTCTTCAGATGTTTTTCATGGGCTGGCCACATGTTACAGAAGCTGGGTAAGTAGCATTTTTAGTATTTTGTCATATCTAAATGTTTATAAAGTGAGAAATAATGAAAAGGATAATTACCCTTTAGTACAAATATCTACCAGTTCTTTTAAGAAGAAAAACTTACCCAGGGAGGCAGGGTGGTGCTCTTTGCTAACAACATCATCTTGCCCTAGAGGTCTTAAGAATTTTTGAAAAGGGAATGAACACACTTTGTTATCTGTACCTTGGCTCAGTTATTAAGAATAAAGCAAGCTTACTACCTCCTTTTCTGTACTTAGGGTTTATTGTCCAAATGTGGTTTAGGAATTGATGGAATTTGCCTGGGAAGTAAACTGTGTTGGACTTAGCACCATTCATCCTCCTCTTCATGAGCTCCATTTAGTTTTTTCTGGACGTGCACCTGCTCCGAACAGCAAGGGAAATGACAAAACTCACCAAGCCGAACCTTTACATCAAATCGGAAACATTAAGAACAACAAAAAGTTGAGGCAGTGAGGCACATTCCTGCCAACTCTCCCAGAAAGTGAGCTACACCTTAAATCTATCCTTGGCCCTTCTCTAGAGAGTCTCACTTAACTCTGACAGGGTCCCTGGCTTCCTCCTGACTTATCAACCACAGCTTGTTAGGTGCCAAAACTCACCTCTATTCCTTAAAGGACACTTGTCTGTTTGTAACACAATAAAGGATTCACAATGAGAAGGGCAACATTTATTCATTCAAGAAATATTGATGACCTGATGGATCAGATAACTGAGCTAGTCAGTATGTAGGTAGCGAACATAAAACTTCAGTACACCAGCTAATGGTCTTCACTGAAGGAGTGTCAGTTCTCAGCATTTACTAAGTGCGCTTTAGGAAGCTACCCACAGCTGATGACAAACAGGGTAGCCAGGCATGCCAGAACTGTTACCAGCAGAACTCTTGGCCCACTGTAGCTGGCAGTGTTCTCCATAGTGCAGTTCGTGCCTGGTGGTGTAACTAGGGTCTAATGAAGCCACTTTGAACTTTGAGACTTGGATTTTCATTTGCTAACTAAATAAGCCAAATAAACAAATCATGAAATACTGATTATCAATGCAATATTTCACGGCATGGGAATAGCTTTGACTTCTCCATCAGTGACAAGAAGCAGCTTCTAGATGGAAGGTCTGGAGAAACAACTGACGTGGAGCACAGAGTAGCCCTGAACATGTCACTGAACAGCACTGGTGTTGACATAGCTGCTGTGGTCCAACAGTCACTCAGCAGAGAGTGGCAAAGGGCGGGCAGGCAGGCAGGCAGGAAGGAAGGCAGGCCTACTTCTTCATCTCCAGGATGGCACTTCCAGGCCCACGGTTCTTAGCACTACAGATGTTGCAGTATTGTGCAGGAGCATTCTGCAAATAGTTTTAAAACATGGGTTAAAAAATGTCTACTTTTACATTCAGAAATGTGATTCTGTCATCATCCAGGGAGCTGAGGGCTCTGACGTGATGGAGAATCATTCCCGGCTCCGTAGATGATGCTTTAGCTCAGACAGGACTCACACTTCTATTACTCTGCAGCTCAAAGGACACAGCGAGGTGGGTAGACGGCTTAGTTAGTGAAGTACAAGCATGAGGATCTGAGTTCAAGCCCCAGAACCCATGGTCTAAAGCAAAAAAAAACCCAAACCAAACCAAACAAAAAGTATGTGGTGACACATGCTTGTAACCTCAGTGCTGGCCCATGTAGCTATGGATCCTTGGGCTCTTGTCAGCCAGCCTAGACTACATGCTGAGTCCTTGGTCCCAGAGAGCAGACCCTCTTGCAGATGGTCAGCTCCAGGGAAAGACATCTGAGGTAGTCATCTGGCCTCTACATGTATATACAAACACATGTACACACAAATGCAAAAAAAGGGGGTGAGGTGGGGGGCATCACAGTAGAACCAGCTTTGTGTAGCCAGGATAACAGAATCATGCTACCCAGGCAGGCCAAAAAACCTCCACTGATTTCAAAGTGTTTTCTACCACATGGCCCATTGCTCAGGAGTCATCAAGCCAATAGCATGAATCCACAGAAGTGGGTATGCTTTTATGTGAACTATAGTACACTGTATCTGTCACATTTGAAAAGTAAACAATATACGTATGTGATAAAAAAAGAAAGCTGGCTTCTGAGAGGACTCCTGTACCCCTTCAGATACCAGAATCCACGGATACACAATTCCTTCTGTTCTGGGTAGTTTTTAAGTCTTTTCCCTCAACTTGGCATGAGTTACAGCCCTCAAAGATGAGGGAACCCCAGGTGAAGAATTGCCTCTATTATACCGGCCCGGCCTGTGGGCACATCTGTTGTGGCATTTTCTTAATAAATGATGTGGGAGGGTTAAGTCCTGCAGTTAGTACCACCAGTAGGCAGATGGCCCTAGGTTCGGAACAAGCATGTATCCATGTTCTTCTGTGGACTCAGTTCTTGTCTCTATATTCCTGCCCTGCCTTCCCTCTATGATGGACTTGTAGGCATAAATAAATAAATAAATAAATACCCCCAAACAACAAACAGACAAACCCCCAACCCTTTCATGCCAAAGTTGGGTTTTGGGTTTTTGTTAGTGTTTTTCAAAGTTAAGAGAACAAGCAAACTAGAACACCTTTGCATACAAAGGCAGAAAGCTTTTGGATATTATCAATATGTTTAAAACATCTCGGGTTACTTACAATACCAAATACAATGTAATGCTTATAAACAGTTCCACTTTTGTTTAGGGAATAAATAGAAAAAAGGGAAAAGTGAACACGTTTAAGACAAGCAGCTGTTCTTTGGGATTGCTGATGCAAGGTTGCACAGATGCAGGACAAGGCAGCTTCAATCCATAGATGCAGAGGACCAAGTGCCCGTGTAATAGAATGAAGGAAGCCGGAGCCACAGGATGGCGGGTTCTAGGTGCGGTTACTCTGATTCCATCTTCTCTTTTCATTGGCAGTGGATGGCTGACAACTTACCATGCTTGGCATAGGCAGGCACTCCTTGTGGAACATGTGCCGGCAGTGGAAGACCACCACGCTGAAGGGCTTCGCTGCATCTGCATGGGGCAGCAACAGAAGGAGCAGAACTCAGTGTAACTGGCAGACCAGGAAAGGTTAAGCCAGCCTGAGAGAATCTCCTAGCAATGGACTCCATTTGACAGGGCTTCTTTACAACAGGCCATGGAGGGGGGAGGAGCCCAGGCACAGAGTGGGTGTAGAATCACCTGCCTATGAACTATAACTTACAGGCTACTTTCCTGGCCTCGGCACCAGTTACCAAGATAACTAATGCAGCACAGTTTCACAGCAAATGTGACGTTTATTTGAAAAAGTAGAATATATGTGTCCCTATATGTGTCCTGACCATGATTCCCACTGCCACATACTGAAATTGCCAAGATCTCTAGCTGAGGCCAGAGGCAGAACTGGGTTAGGACCCCAGGCTCTCTGCGTTTACGACACTTCTGTTTAGTCAGGTCCTCTCATCTGCTTCTGCTGTGTGGCTGGCCAGGTGAGCTCTGGTAAGACCTACTGCCCACCATAGGAGAAGCTGAGGATTGAGCTTTACAATCTGCCACCCCTTTCACGGAAAGGTCATCTACAGCGCTGTGGTTTAAAGACGCTTTGAAAATGGGAACCTGCTCCCTTGGGAAGAGCACTTGTATGAAATGACTTCTCTGAGCTATGGAACACACAGTTCCTTACACTAGTACCTGTGAGCAGCGACACCTTTGAGCTTTCTCATGCTGAATTTGCATTTTAAAGTACCTGACTTTCAAATTACGAGTTTGCTAATCTCATGTCTGAATTTCGATACAGACCATTTTATTATTATGACAATCTACCAAGAAAGAGACAGAAGCTTCTATCCTTTAGTGAGTCAGTCAGTTAGATGCTGAGTACTGTTCCCATGAAGATAGTCTAGGTGCTCAGATACGGGTCTTTCCCCTCAGAACAGAAACATGAGGACTGATGGTTTGGCTTTGATCTGGCTTTGCTTTACTTTTGAAGATTCTAAAAGAACAGCCCCTAACCGGATCCATTAGCATCGCCTTGTTGGAAGTACTAGCTCCCAGGCCGTGGGAACTTTTGAAGAACCCTGCAGATGCTGATACACTACTCCTTCAGGAGCAGCAGCATTCACAGGAGCAGGGAAGGGGCTGACATCCTTCAACTGTGAAGTTGTATACTTTTCAGGCAGTGATTAGCTAATTTCAAAATCTTAATTCTGCTCATCCTGAACACGTGTTTGGGAAGTGATTTCCCTTCTAAGCATCTTACCTGTTGGGAGGATAGGAGAAAGGCACGATTCACAAATATTCTCTTCTGTAAGAGAACACACACATCCCAGGTTAATCACACTGCCATTGGCTTGGCCTCTCTGGAAAGCATGGTTCAGGCTCACAGTGTCCTTCCAGGTTTACTCACCATCGACCAAAACGCCTTTCATTTGGGTTCGGTGCATTTTTTTCAGCAATGACAATGAGTCAGCTACGAGGATTTTCTTGCAGCCTTCCCGAAGCAGAATCTAATGTACATGTTTAAAAAGAAAGACCATTTATTAAGCAAGTGTGTGTACGTCTACCTGAGGAATCAGACAATGGCAGAGACATTTACTGGCCTTTTTGCCCACCAAACAATGTCAAGTAAACCAGGCATTATTCTTCGCAATTTATTTGTTTTTATGAGTACATTGTGGCATTGGTAAAATCAAATACAAATTCCAAAGTCTTGTAAAGACTAATTCTACTGCTCTCTCACAGGCTTCTGTACTTTGCATGTGGTTGCCATAGAGGACCATGGTTATTTGCTGGCACTTTGGTTTTTGAATGACTCAGAATCCAACCTTCAGATCTTTGCATAGGCTGGAAGACTTGTCATTTCAAAGAAATCTAGTCATTAAATAAACCCATCTACTCTCTGACAGATGTTGGGCCCATAATGAGCAAGGCAGTAGGTACAGATAAGAGATGTGCAGAGAAGTCTGTGGCTGCCTGTGCCTGTAGGTCAGTGTATGAGCTCTGGGACCCCCTTGTTGGCTGCCTGTGCCTGTAGGTCAGTGTATGAGCTCTGGGACCCCCTTGGTTTTCTTCACACTGATGCCACTCAGTTCAAAACATAGACATGCAATTTTCTTCCACGGTGTAAATTGATACCACTGGGAATGGGAATGGGTGCAAGCAAGTGTGGATCCCCACAGCAACCACAAACAAGGACCTGAATTCCCCTGCAAACTCCAAGAACATCAGCCCGGGAAGACAATAGCTAGAGAGGCTGCTTCAAGTTACAGGACAGAATATATTTGGGACCCAAATGTGGGACCTAATAGCACCTGTGGCTTTCAGTGTTTGTAAGAAGCAAGGCTTCATGATTTTAATCTTCTTATGTCTACTTTGATACTACTTTTGGAGGGGCTTTTCTTCATTTTCATCCTTTTTATGAAAATGTGATACATTTACACAATGGAGTACTACTCAGCTATTAAAAACAATGAATTTATGAAATTCTTAGGCAAATGGATGGATCTGGAGGATATCATCCTGAGTGAGGTAACACAATCACAAAAGAACACACATGATATGCACTCACTGATAAGTAGATATTAGCCCAGAAGCTTGGAATACCCAAGATACAATTCACAGACCACATGAAACTCAAGAAGAAGGAAGACCAAAATGTGGATACTTCATTCCTTTTTAGAATGGGGAACAAAATACCCATGGAAGGAGTTACTGAGATAAAGTGTGGAGCAGAGACTGAAGGAATGACCATCTAGACACTGCCCCACCTGGGGATCCATCCCATATACAATCACCAAAACCAGACACTATTGTGGATGCCAACAAGTGCTTGCTGACAGGAGCCTGATATAGCTGTCTCCAGAGAGGCTCCACCAGTGCCTGACAAATACAGAAGTGGATCCTCACACCTGAATGATGACAGCTAGAGGCTGTTTCATGTTATATAACAGGACACATTTGGGACTGAGCACAGGGTCCTCAATGAAGGAGCTGGAGGGGTTTGCAGCCCCATAGGAGAAACAATATAACCAACCAGTACCCCCACCACTCCCAGGGACTAAATCACCAACCAAAGAGTACACAAGGTAGGACTCATGGCTCCAGCTACATATGCAGCAGAGGATGACCTAGTTGGTCATCAATGGGAGGAGAGGCCCTTGGTCCTATGAAGGCTCTATGCCCCAGTGTAGTAGAATGCCACGGCCAGTAAGTAGGTGTGGGTGGGTTGGTGAACAGGGGGAGGAGGGAGGAGAGAGGGAGTTTTCGGAGGGAAAATCAGGAAAGGGGACAACATTTGAAATGTAAATATAGTAAATATCTAATTTAAAAAAAAAAAAGGGAAAAAAAGTGTCTTACTCTATAGGGATCCTCCTGGCCCAACCCCGGCAAATGCTAGGTTTATAGATGTGCTTAAGTCTAACTGCCCTGTCAGATTCTACTAGAAATGTAACATTATTTTTGTTTTCAGCTGGTGTATGCTGCTTGGTTGGTGGCTCAGTGTCTGAGAGACCTTGGGGGTCTAGGTTAGTTGAGATTGGTTTTCCCATGGGGTCTCCTTCTTCCAGCTTTTCCATAATTCAATCACAGGGGTCACCAGTTTCTGTCCATTGGCTGGGTGTAAGTATCTGCATCTGACTCTTTTAGCTGCTTGTTGGGCCTCTTGGAGGGCAGTCATACAGCAGAGGACTTACTGGTCTGGCCTCAGTGAGAGAAGATGCACCTAACCCTCAAGAGACTTGAGGCCCCAGGGAGGGGTCTGGTGGGGTGGGGTGGGGACAACCTCTTGGAGACAGGGCTGGGGTGGGGAGGAGGTACATCTCGTAGATGAAAAACAGTCAGAGGGCAGATCAGGAGAGGGATAAAGACTGGACTGGAGAGAGAGAGAGAGAGAGAGAGAGAGAGAGAGAGAGAGAGAGAGAGAGAGAGAGAAATAAAAAAGAAAAAATAACAGAACCAAATAAAAAAAAGTTAAGGTTTTTATCAGAAGTCATTACAGCATACTGAAAGAAGAGGAAAAACAATACACCAAGAAAGATATCTATAAACTATTGATGCTGACACACTTTCAGAAAATAGTAAGTTCATGAAGCTGCTGGCCTCTAGCATCCCACTAACCAGCTCAGTTCTAGCTCCTGGTGTGGGCTCTGGAAGCACGGTGACTGTCCAGGGCACACTGCCTGGGCAATGACAGATTGAGGGTACAGCCTGTGGAACAAACATAGCTCACAGGCTGCAAAGAAAACAGAAAGCCTAAGGACAAAGCATTTTCTAAGCCGATACCACCTGCCTGCTCACAGAGAGAATTGGCTAGGAACATTGTCAGTTGTCAAGAACTCATGAGAAGGAAAGGTACAGTGATACTTTTTGCTGAATTTGATCAAAATCCAAGGCTCTACATCAAAGAAAGAAAGAAAGAAAGAAAGAAAGAAAGAAAGAAAGAAAGAAAGAAAGAAAGAAGGAAAGAAAGAAAGGAAGAAAGAAAGAAGGAAAGAAAGAAAGAAAGGAAGAAAGAAAGAAAGGGAAAGAAGAGAGGAGAGAGGGAGAGGGAGAGAGAGAGAGGGGGGAGGGAGGGAGGGAGGGAGAGAGAGAGAGAGAGAGAGAGAGAGAGAGAGAGAGAGAGAGAGAGAAATTCTAAGTGTCAATGACATGACCAAGTAAGGCAGTAATCAGAAGGTAAGAGTCCCTTGACAACAGTCTGACTCACACCAGCAATAGTCTCAGGCAAGCAGGGAGCCAGTGCGTTAGAAACAGTACACTACTGTGCGAGCACTCTCTTTTCTGTGCTGCTTTCCCTCTGATGTCACTTTCAGAAATGAAATCAGTTGGAACTGATAAATAGAA